>PVJC01050907.1:0-11649 GCA_004026665.1 Murina feae | reverse complement strand
GCATCTGTCTAGGAACAGGGGGAGAGAAGACATTGTGCCTATTAACATTTGCCAGGCCCACAATCAATCTTGACCGAAAAATTCTTTAACAAGACTACCAACCTACACCACACACAATAATTAACTCCAAATGGACAAAAGCATTAAATGGAAGACATGAAACCATAAAAATCCTAGAAGAAATCATAGGAAGTAAAATCTCAGACATCTCACATAGCTGAATTTTTACTGATACATCTCCTAGGGCAAGAAACAAAGGAAAAAATAAACAAATGAGACTACATCAAAATAAGAAGCTTTACACACCCAAAGCTTCCATCAACAAAATGCAAAGAGAACCCCTGAACAGGAAAACATATTTTCCAAGAATACATCTGATAAGGGGTTAATTTCCAAAGTATATAAAGAACACACACAACTCAACAAAAGGAAGATAAACAATCTAATTAAAAAATGGGCAAAAGACCTGATAGACACTTCTCCAAAGTGGACATACAGATGGATGGCCAAGAGACATATGAAAACATGCTCAAGTCACTAATCATCACAGGTATGCAAATTAAAACCGTAATGAGATATTACCTCACACCTGTCAGAATGGCTACCATCAATAAATCAACAAACAACAAGTGATGGAGAGGATGCGGAGAAAAGGTAACCCTCATGCACTGCTGGTGGGAATGCAGACTGGTGCAGCCACTGTGGAGAACAGTATGGAGTTTCCTCAGAAAATTTAAAATGAAACTGCTGTTTGACCCAGTGATCCCACTTATGGGAATATAGTATATCTTTAGAAACCCAAAATACCAATCAGGAAGAATATATGCACCCCTATGTTCATAGCAGAGTTTTTTACATAGCTAAGATTTTGAAACAGCCCAAGTGCTCATCAGTGGATGAGTGGATAAAAAAGCTGTGGTACATTTACCCCATGGAAACTTATGCAGCTATAAAAAAGGATTTCTTACCCTTTGCAACAGCATTGGGTAGAGCTGGAAAATATTATGCTGAGTGAAATAAGTCAGTCAAAGAAAGACAAATATCATATGATCTCACTTACAGGTGGAATCTAATGAACATAATAAACTAACAAACAATTTATAAATTAATAAACTGACAAACAGGCTCAGAAACATGGATGAATGGAACAAGCTGACATATCTCAGTGGGGGCTGTGGGGAGGGAGGGGAAGAGATTGGAAGGGATTAACCAGAGAATTTATATACATACTAGGGGCCAGGTGCACAAAAATTTGTGCACTCGGGAGGTCCCTCAGCCCGGCCTGTGCCTCTCACAGTCTGGGACCCCTCTGGGGATGTCCACCTGCTGGTGTGCCTGGCCAGCCTGGGTGAGGGGCTGATGGCTGTTTGCAAGCTGGCCAAGCCCCCCAGTGTGGACCCTCACCCCAATGGGGTGTGGTCAGCCTGGGTGACGGGCTGAGGGCTGTTTTAAGGCTGCCCACAGCCCCTTCAGGTTTTGGGTCCCTGCTGGGGTGCCTAGGCAGCATGGGTGAGGAACTGAGGGGCGTTTCCAGGCTGCCCAGAGCCCCTTCAGGTTTTGGGTCCCTACTAGGGTGCCTGGGCAGCCTGGGTGACGGGCTGAGGGCTGTTTTCAGGCTTTCAGGCTGCCCACAGCTCCCATTGACCCAATGTCCCAGCAAGGTTGGCTGGAAGCAGGTTTCTGGCATTTATTTATCTTCTATAATTGATATACTGTTCCTTTAAGCTGAGGCCTAGGCAAGTAATGAAGCCTCCTGTCTGCTTCAGCTCCATGGCTTCTATAATTGAAAGAATGTTGATTTAGTAGACATGCCCAGCTGGCCTAGGCAGATAGTTTCCTCCATCGCTGGTGCAACGGAAGCCTGCTGTTTGCTTCAGCTCCATGGCTTTTATAATTGAAACAGTGTTGCAACAATGTTGCCTGAGCCAGGAGAAGCCCAGCTGGCCTAGGCAGACAGTTTACTTCTGGTGCAACAGAAGCCTGCTGTTTACTCTAGCTCCGTGACTGCCGGCCTCCATCTTGGCTGGGTTAATTTGCATACAGCTGCTCTGATTGGCTGGTGGGTGTGGCTTAGGCGTCCCGTAGAAACGGTCAATTTCAATATTACTCTTTTATTAGATTAGATATACATAATCAAGGGACACAGACAATAGTGTGGTAAAGGCCTGAGGTGGGACAGGGGCTGTGAGGAGGGGAGCTAAGAGGGGGTGGAGAATTGGGGGACATCTGTAATACTGTCAACAACAAAAAATTTATTACCTTTCTTTTGAGACATTCATTGATTGTAACCACTGTAATATAACAAAAAAGTTTTTTTGTTTTTCTAAAACAAGCATATCCTCATTACTGGGAGTATTAAATCATTGAGAGACACTGATGCCAACTAAATCCTTTTAGCCAAGTATAAGAACCACACTGGCCAAAATGCTCTGAGTAGAGCTCATTACTTAACCAGCCAGCTTCCAAAAGCAAAGTGCCTTCTTCTAATTTCTTACATATTTTTTCAACCCTGCTTTTAGCTTTTGAAGTATTTTGATGTATTAGGAAAGGCTTGCCGATACCTTAGAGAAACTACTGGAAGGAAAGGCTGAATTTGGGAAGAAGGTCTTTAAAGAAAGATGAGCACTTTCTTGGCTAAATGTTTTAAATGTAATTGTGGGTGTGGGACCTAGAGCATTGAAAAGGCCATGGAGACAGGGGTTCCTTCTATCTCAGGAGGATCTTAGGTTAAAGAAAAGTTAGTGACAACATAGAGTTAGACTTCTTCAAGTATAGCATGTCTACACTTCATAAATGAATACGTTGAATGCAGAAAATACAATATTGACAACAGGGATACATTCATAATACATGGCGGGGTTGGAAATTCGTTTAATGAGACACATAAAACTGTAAGATGAAAGTCATCATCTTTCAATGTGTTCAGTAGGTCCCGTTTGGAGATCCACATTTGAGGCCCTGCACAACTGTGGCCTCAAACCACTGGTATCTCAGCTCCACATTAGGATAGGGCTGGGCCTGACTCACTTTACCCAAGAAACCAATGAGCCTCAAACTTATGTTTGCAAATGATGATACTGCTTTTGAGACATTCCTGCCTCCTCCCACCAATTCTCCTCCTTAGAAAAAAATCTTGATGACATGTTTTGATCGTTTATGCCTCAGGAAGTTATGTAACTCAGCTCCCGTGGGAATGACCCAGAGCACTTTATTCTTCAATTTCTCTTGACCCCACAACATGATCCTTGCTGCAAAAACTACAACAGGACCAGTGAGATTCTAAAAGCACACCAATTTGGGTTCAAGTTGTGCTCTGCCATGACTAGTGAGGTGACCTTGAAATATTTCACCAGCCACTCTGAGCCGGCATCTCAACTGAGAAATGGGGATGATAACTGCCCCTGTTTTATAGGGTGGTCTGAAGAGTAAAACGAGTTACTGCAGCACCCTGGCCGGTTGCTCAGTGGTTAGAGCGTCAGCCTGCACACGGAAGGATCATGGGTTCGATTCCCAGTCCAAGGCGCGTGCCTGTATCTAAGTTGCGGGGTTCGCTCCCTGCCCCCTTCAGGGCGCACGGGGGAGGCAACCAATCCATGTATATCTCTCACCTCTCCCTCTCTCTCTCTCTCTCTCTCTCTCTCTCTCTCTCTCTCTCTCTCTCTCTCTCTGTGTGTGAAAAGCAATGGAAAAATGTCCTCAGGTGAAGATTAAGGGGGAAAAGAATTACTGCTCCTAAAGCATTTGTGTGCTGTCTGACGTCAGGAAATGTTAGTGACAGTTACTGTTATTCTTTCCCCAGAGCCATGCACTCAATTTCCTAGGCAACAGAGTTTTATGTAAAAGATTCAAAATCATTCAAAATACATGTTTACTACTTTTTGATATGTTTAATGTTTTATTATTTTGGTTGAAAGCACAAAGTGCTCTAATGAAATGTGTAATAGCCCTAATGTAGTACCAAATTGAGCCTCCAGATGTCAGTATGAACTCAATTGATGGAAGCAGTTACTGTTTCTTATGCATGAAATAGCATTACAAATGTGCACTCACCACTCTTCGATTTTAGAAAGGTAATAAACAGATCGGCTTCTTTGACTTCAGAAGACATTGCAACATAAAACCAGTAATTAAAAATATGCAACAAGTGTATGAATCCCAAAAAATATTGGGATCAGATTTCACTTAATTTTCTATTTTTCTCTAAAATCCTAGTTTTAAAAACATGCCATTGGGAGAGGGAGAGAGAAATATCAATACAGAAAAATTGAACACCATTAGCCACAATGGAAGAAGGCTCATTAGCATATTTACCACTTGCTCTTGGGAACCAAATGGTTATTTACATGATTGTGATATGTAGCCCAGAGGGCCTTCACAAATTATTCAAGAAAAGCAGTGGCCACATCTAGCATTTTCTACATCCTATAGCTGTGCAGTACACATTGAGGACCATTTCTGCTAGAAAGATAAACTGGATAAAATAATTGTCCCATATTTACAAAAACCATGTACAGTCACTCTGTACAGTGGCCCAGGTTTATTATAGCTTTTGCTACAGAAACCTCAAGAAGAAGTTTGCTCTTAGAAGGCACTATTACCCATTTTATTAATTCAACCAAAATTTATTGAGCACCTACTATGCTTCAAGCAAATTTTACATGTTGGGCATACAGAGCAAACAAAATCCCTTACCTAAGTAGGTTTGCAGTTTAGGAAAGAAAGGCAATAAGTATAATAAATAAAACAAAGTAAAATAGCATATTAGAAAATAATGTCTACATATAAAAAAAAAGAAGAGAAACATTTAAACTATAGTGATCAATATGGTGACACATAAGCAAACACTTGAAGGGAGTGAGGGAGCCAGCCAGCAGTGAGTCTGGAGGAAGAACACTCCAGGCAGAGGCACCAGAAAGGCGCCAGGGACAGCAAGAAGGCTGGTGTGGCGGGAACAGAGTGGGATGGGACCCCTGAGGAGTCTGGTGGAATCGTGATGTGATCTGACTTATGTTTTAATAGAACCTCTCTGGTTGCCCTGCTACGAATACAGCAAAAGTGTGGAAAGCTGTTAGGATGCTTCTGTATCACTCTAAGTGAGAGACGGCGGTGGTTTGGAGGAAGGCTTTGGGTGCAGGGCCTAAAGGTTGATGTTCCAGCAGAGATCTCTGGGTACTTCTCATGCCTGGAAAGGTCGAGGTTAAAATCAAGCCCACTCTAACAAATCAACTAACCAACCAATAAATGAGCCCCATAATACTTTTATGCTAATGGATTTCTTCTTGGGAACAAATTATAGTTGAAGTTCATAGACAATAAACCTTATACTACTACAAACCTTCATACTAGTACAAAAAGTAGGTCATAAAAAGTCAGCATGAATTATACATAGAGCACAGTGATTTAAAAAAATTTTTTTTATTGATTTCAGAGAGAAAGGGAGAAGGAGAGAGAAATAGAAACATCAACAATGAGAGAGAATCTTTGATTGGCTGCCTCCTGCAAGCCCCCTACTAAGGATCAAGCCCACAATCCAGACATGTGCCCTGATTGGGAATTGAACCATGATCTCTTGGTTCATAGGTCAATGCTTAACCACTGAGCTACATCAGCTACGAGAACACAGTGTTTTGTTTTGTTTTAAATATTTTTTTATTGATTCCATAAAGAGAGAAGGAGAGAGAGTAATGGAGACATCAATGATGAGAGAGAATCTTTGATTGGCTGCCTCCTGCCCACCCCCTACTGGGGATTGGGCCCATAACCTAGGCATGTGCCCTTGACTGGAATCAAACCTGGGACCCTTTAGTCCACAGGCCAGTGCTCTATCCACTGAGCCAAACCAGCTAAGGCCACAGTGATTTTTATGACAGACAAAATGCAAAGTTTCTTTGGACCCTGAAAAAAAAATTGGGATCAGATTTCACTTAATTTTCTATTTTTCTCTAAAATCCTAGTTTTAAAAAAATGCCATATTTATCTCAGAAATACCAATTCAGTGGGTCCTTTTTAAATTAATAGACTTTTTAAAAATTAAATTATTGGGGTGACATTGATCAACAAAATCATATAGGTCTCAAGTGCATAATCCCATGATACATTATCTGTATATTGCATTGTGTGTTTACCACCTGAAGTCAAATCTCCTTCTGCCAACATGTATTTGACCCTTTTATCCTTTACAACCCCACACTCCCTCTTTCCCTTGGGGAACCAACATACTGTTGTCTGTGTCTGTGAGTTTTTGTTTATTTGTCTTACTTGATCATTTGTTGCTTTCAGTTCTATATTCCACATATGAATGGCTCTCATTTCATTTAGCATTCTATTCTCAAGATCCACCCACATTGTTGCAAGTGGCAGTATTTTCTCTTTTCTTATGGCGGAGTATTCCATTATATATATACTAGGGGCCCGGTGCACAAAAATTTGTGCACTCGGGAGGTCCCTCAGCCCGGCCTGTGCCCTCTCGCAGTGTGGGACCCCTCAGGGGATGTCCACCTGCTGGCATGCCTGGTCAGCCTGGGCGAGGGGCTGATGGCTGTTTGCAGGCTGATCAAGCCCTTCAGTGTGGACCCTCACCCCATTGGGATGTAGCCAGCCTGGGTGACAGGCTGATGGCTGTTTACAGATGGCTAAACCCCCAGTGGGGACCCTCACCCCATTCGGGTGTGGCAGTGTGGGTGATGGGCTCAGGGCTATTTTTAGGCTTTCAGTCTGCCCATGGCTCCCATTGACCCAATGTCCCAGCAAGGCTGGCTGGAAGCAGGTTCTGGCATTTATTTATCTTCTATAATTGATACACTGTTCCTTTAAGCTGAGACCTAGGCAGATAATGAGGCCTAGGCAGGTAATGAGGCCTCCTGTTGGCTTCAGCTCCGTGGCTTCTATAATTGAAAGAATGTTGCCTTAGTAGACTCTAGGCAGGCAGTTTCCTCCATCGCTGGTGCAACAGAAGCCTGCTGTTTGCTTCAGCTCTGAGGCTTCTATAATTGCAACTATGTTGCCTGGAGCACGGAGAGGCCCAGCCAGCCAGCCAGCAGACAGTTTACTCCTGCTGCAACGGAAGCCTCTGTTTACTTCATCTCCGTGACTGCTGGCCTCCATCTTTGCTGGGTTAATTTGCATACAGCCTCTGTGATTGGCTGGTGGATGTGGCTTAGGCATCCCGTAGAAATGGTCAATTTCAATATTACTCTTTTATTAGATTAGATACTAGAGACCCGGTGAACAAAAATTTGTGCACTTAGGGAGGGGTCCCTCAGCCTGGCCTGTGCCCTCTCAAAGTCTGGGACCCCTTGGGGGATGTCCACCTGCTAGCTTGCCTGGTCAGCTTGGGTGAGGGGCTGATGGCCATTTCAGGCTGCCCACAGCCCCTTCAGGGTTCGGGTCCCTCCTGGGGCGTCTGGCTGGAAGCAGGTATCTGGGATTTATTTAACTTCTATAATTGAAACTTTGTTGCTTTGGTTCCCCCCTCACACCCAAAGCCTGAATTGCCCCTGGCAACCCAAGGTCCCAGCCCAGCAGGTATCTGGGGTTTGTTTATTTTCTTTAATTGAAACTTTGTAGCCTTCAGTAGAGCTCAGGGCCCACAGGGCCCTGGCTTCCTCCATTGTCCAGGGCAACTCCAGCTCTGTGGCCACTGCCATCTTAGTTCAGTTAATTTGCATGTTTGCTCCTGATTAGTTGGTGGGTATGGCTTGTGGGTGTAATGGAGTAAGGGTCAATTTGCATATTACTCTTTTATTAGATTAGATACCACATTTTAATCCAATCATCTATTGAGGGATACCTAAAGAGCAGTTTTAGATTTACAGAAAAATGGAGCAGAAAATACAGAGATATCCCATGTATCTCCTCCTTCCATCCTCTCCAAAGCAGTTGCCTCTCCTATTAACATCTTGCATTATCATGGTAATTTGTTACCATTGATTGATTGATACTGATACATTATCATCAACCAGAATCCATAGTTTACATTAAGATTCACCCTTTGGGTTGTACAGTTTTATGGGTTTTAACAACGTATCCACAATCACTGCATCATAGAAAAGCTTCACCCTCTGAAAATGCCCTGTGCTCTAGCCACTCACCCCTCCTCCTTTTCTTCCCCTGAACCCTACTTATCACTCATCTTTTCTATTTCTGAAGTTTTGCCTTTTCCAGAATGTCATATATTTGGAATCATATAATATGTGCAATCTTTTCATACTGGCTTTTTTTCACTTACTAATATGCATTTAAGTTTCTCCTCTATCTTTTCATGGCTTGATATCTCATTTAATTTTATTGCTGAGTAATATTCCATGTGTGGATATATAGTTTCTTTATCCATTCATCTATTTTGGCAGTTATGAAAAAGCTGATGAAAACATTTGTGTGCAGGTTTTTGGGCGAAACATACATTTTTAACTCATTTGGGTAAATGCCAATGAGCGCTAACTCTGGACTATATAGCAGAACTGTGTTTACCTTTGCAAGAAACTGCCAGACTGTCTTCCAAAGTGACTGTATCCCTTTGCTTTCCTACCATCAATGAGTGAGGGTTTTTTTTGTTGCTTCACATCTTCACTAGCATTTGATGCTGTCAGTGTTTTGAATTTAAGCCACCCTAATAGATGTGTTGTTTTATTTCATTACTAGAGGCCCGATGCACAAAATTCGTGCAAGGGGCTTGGCCCCTGCCCCTGCTGCGGCTGCCTTGGCCACCATTGCCACTGTGGCTGCAGGCCTCTGCCTGGGTCCCCGCCTGCCATTACTTTGTATAAGAGGAAGGATGTCCGGAAGGATGTCCGGTCTAATTAGCATATTACACTTTTATTATTATAGATTGTTTTAACTTGTAATTCTCTGATGACATTTAATTTTGAGCATCTTTTCCCATACTTATTAGCCATTTCTATATCTTCTTTGATGAGGCATGTGTTCAGATCTTTTGCCTTTTGTTTTTAAATGTTGATTTTAATAGGGTTTTTTTTGTATATTTTACATATAATCCTTTATTGAATGTGTGTTTTGAAAATATTTTTTCCCAGTCTGTGGCTTGTCTTTTCATTCTCTTAACATTGTCTTTGCCAGAGCAAAAGTTTTAGATTTTAATGACAGTCCAACTTATCAAATATTTTCTTTCATGGATTGTGGTTTTGGTGCTGTGTATGTAAAAATTCATCCCCAAGCCCAAGGCCACCTAGATTTTCTCCTATGTTATCATCTAGAAATTTTCTTCCAGAAATCTGTTGAAATCTCTTGTCTGTTCATGGTCTCCCCCCCTTTCCTTCATCAGTATGTTTTACCTGAATAGAGTATTGAAAAAGATAGGAAATGAACATTTATGTCTGCCATCATATTTTAAAATAATTTTTAGTATGTAAGGAATGTATTAGGTTTTGAAAGTTTATTTTTATCCAGCACAGCACTCTTATGGTTGACTCCCATTTGGTTTAATTTTCTAGTTGTTCTTGGTTGATATAGTTTCTTTGTTGTTTTCTTAGATATTCTAGGGAAACAATAACATTTGACATACTTTCTAGAATTTATTACTCCTTTATCTTTATTGCATCAAATGCCTTCAGACTAATGTTTAAATTGTCATTAAAGATAACTTAATTTTTTTTCTTGTATATCTCTGGTTACTTCTGAAAGATGCCCTCTGTCAAGAAAAGGGATTTTTCCATCTCTTTCTAGCTTAGCTTGTAAAATGTTTTCTCAAAAATAGATGCTTGAGTTGTAGCAGATGGCATTTGGTAGAAGATAATTTTTCAAAATGACATAGAGGTTTTTAATTCTTTCATGTATCTTCTGTGAAATCTGCATCTACCTTTTTAATTCTGCATTTCCCCTTTTGTCTGAGGATGCTTCTATGAAGCCCCAGAAGCAGGGACTTCTACATTCTGGCAATGACCCCCTTCCGGTCATTTAAATCATTAAAGCTTCCTCCACATGCATTCTCAGATATTAATGAACATCTGAAGGCCACAGCATTATTGAGACTAGTCTCTAAAATGAAAGACCAAACTAAACAATCAGAAGCAAATGGGTCTGAAGGAGATATAGACGGTTCACGGAAAAAGAGAGAACCCATTTAGTCTCCTGAGAATCTTCATGAAAACATTTCTTCTTAAAAACAAGAACTGGATGACAGGAAAAACAAATAATCGGCACATTTTTAAAATAGCCCTTGGCTTCCTAACATAGCCTTGACCTCTTATGATCTTTATCCTTTCTATTTCTCTTGTGGTTTGAATTCTTTTATGGCTCCTATCATACACACTTATTCTTTTTTAATGAATTAAAAATTTAATTCTGAACCCTTGTTATAATTGCACTGTCCCTTGAAACATTGCATCACAGCAGGTTATAGCAACTCTGGGACAAAAAGCAACCGGTAAACTATCCAAAACAAGGTTCCGAATAAGACCACTTATTGATTTACCCTACCCATACATATCCCAAATAAAATTTTGGATCAAAAATGTGAAATGGATCCACCTGCTTATTTTAAGCATATTGAAAAGGAAACTAATTGGACCATTTCTATTTGTCCAGTTTATACAAAAAGGCTACACTCATTCATAATCACTCTGATTGTAATATAAATAGTGCAACATGTTTGCCCTGGCTGATGTTGCTCAGTGGTTAGAGTGTCTGCCACATACCAAAACCTTGCAGGTTCCATTCCCAGTCAAAGGCAAATACTTGGGTTACAGGTTTCATCTCTGGCCCCTGTGGGGTACATGCAGGAGGAAACCAATCGATGTGTCTCTCTCACATCGATGTTTCTCTCTCTCTCTCTCTCTCTCTCTCTCTCTCTCTCTCTCTCTCTCTCTCTCTTTCTCTCTCTCTGTCCTCCTTCCCTCCTTCCCTCCCTTCCACTATCTCTAAAAATAAATCAATGGAAAAATGTCCTCGGGTGAGGATTAACAACAAGAAAAAAAAAGTGTAACATGTTTCTTTCTTCATTTCATTGTGCCATTTTATATGACTTATACTACATTTCCCTGAACAAAGATTGTGAGCTGAAGCATGTTCCCTTAGCTATTGTCATCTGCAGTTTATAACCTGTAAGTCCCATTTACCACTTGAAAGTACCAAGTAACTTCCCTTCCGCCAATGTGCTGATGGAACTGCTGGAGGCCTGAGTCGGTGGTGGCTAAAAGGCTCCCTTTCCTCTCAGGGCCGCCCTTCTGGAGTTAATCCCCTGCAGTCCTTGAGAAGCATTTCCTTTCCAAAGGAAAGGGCTAATCCTGGTTCTTCCTGCTTTGTCCCTGTAGCTGAACTAGACGGTCCTGCGGGGTGATCCCGGGTAAGTCTGGTCCGCACTCAGGTTACAGCGTTTCATGGTCGCGTAGCCAGATGCTGCTCTCAGGAGAACGGCATCCGCACGAGATCCAAGAGAAAGGAGGGAGCAGTCTGGGTGACCTTCGGGCATGCTCACCAGGAACAGCTTTATAAGTACACAATAGAGAGCCCTGGACTCGAGTGAAAATTAGAACGGCCTCACTTATTTCACTGGGAGGAAAAAAGCACGTTTAAAGAAAACGTGATTGATACATTAGAAATAAAGTGTACAAGAAACGGAACCCAACGAAAGTAGCTCCATCGTTTTGTATGTGCACATTTCTATCTTCATGGAAATACAGGGTAGAAAAACAT
>PVJC01050906.1:0-11659 GCA_004026665.1 Murina feae | reverse complement strand
GCGGGGTTTTCCCTGCTTTCTGGTGGCTGGAGGAAGATGGGCAGTAGGCAAGTTTGGGAGGCAGGCAGCACCCAGCTCTGGCCACAGCTCAAAAAAAGAGAACAACATGCAGGGGAGAGCAAGAGTCTGAGAGATCAACATAGAGGGGGTGCCTGCTCCAAGCCTGGGGGCAGGCCCCCAGCAGGTAGACACATACAGGAGGACTGCTCTGAGCCTCAGATGCGTCTGGGGCATGTCCCCAGTGGCGGCACACACACACACACACACACACACACACACACACACACACACACACAAAAGGCGCCTGGCAGACTGGGGCCATCATAGGACATCCACTGAGGGGTTCCAGACTGTGAGAGGGGGCAGGCTGGGCTGAGGGACCCCCACTCCCCCGCCCCCCCCGCCCCGTGCACGAATTTCGTGCACCGGGCCCCTAGTATTTTAATAAGATTTTAATTTATTCTTTTTGGTGCATTTCTTGGTTAACAAAGATATTTTCATGTCCTCTGTAAGTGCCAATAGTTTTTGGACATACTAGTATTATCAGGAGTAGAGTTGAAGATCCAATTTGTAGGTTGAGAGACGGAGATGAAGACATCAGCGGCTGCATCTCCATTGGCTGTCCTGCTCTGCTTTCTTCTCATGCTCTAAAGTGCTATTTGAGCATTCTGTTCCCCCCATCCCTGCCTGGTTCTTTACCTGTTTCTTTAACTAAAAAGGACATTTTCTTAGTGTTTAATTCTGTTTTCTTACCTTTTCCCCAATTCATTTTTGTGTATTTCTCCTAGTTCACACCTAGCACAAAATGTGGCTGAAAACCTTCCAATGGCTAGGGCAATGCTAGCACACAAAGGGTGCTTAAACCCTCATGGGGAGTGAAGATGAACGTAAGTAAAATAGTCTTAGTTGGCAAGATAAAGGTAGATCAGAGTATTGAAGTAAGATTTCATTAACGTGCATTGGAATATCTGGGATTTCAGTCACTGTAGCTTTAGGAGCTGAGAATACAATAAGGAAGCTGGAGGTCAGGGATGGATAGCTGGCTGGCCTCTCCCTCAGGGTGCAACTGCAATGCCCTGTGGTCCTTACATACAGACATAGAAGAGCTGCTGAATAAACTGAACTGAAATACATGTCTTTAATAAAAAAAAGTTTTAATTGTTTTAATAAAAGTCCTTTGAATTTCAGTTAGCTATGGCATTGTTTGAGGGCATGAGTGCCAAGATTTTGTGGTGTGGTCATAGTCAAAATGCCACTTTCTGATATTCTGTAGTTCATGTAATGGCAAACAACCCATTTATCTGGGTATAAAACAAAAGTTCAGCAGGTAAAATCTACAAGGCCTTTTCTGCAACAGCCATGCACATTCACCATAAACTGTGTTGCCTTATTCAGTAATTTATTCATATAGTCATTACATATTTAGAGGGCTATATGTCAGGCCCTAAGTTAGATAATAACACGTTGTAACTTACTGATTAAGGGAAAATCAGAATGTATAAGGCAGGCACAACAGCCTAGAGAAAGAGGGGCAAGAATAAAGGTATTGGGAAGAATTAGTTACGATTTTCTTCTTTTTGTCTCATTCCCAAATTCTGTAAGATAAATATTGAGGACAATTGAAGAATTTATTTTTATCTTTCCTAGAATGATCAACCTTGAGCACTTCCACGAAAGAAGCCATTATAACTAACACATTTTCCTTTTTTTCATATTGCTTGAACCTAAGGAGAACTAGAAAAGACACCTAATCTTCAAGTGTGCAGTAGGGGGCCTGTCGATGCCTAAAGGAAGAGAGATGTGCCTTAATATCAACAGTACCAGCTCCAAGTTTTGCCTGCCTTAGGAAAAGATCAGTGTTTAAGATAATAGGTTCAGTAACTGAGGGCTAGGCGCGCTCCATCTCATATTATTAGTGAGGATGTCAAAAACAAAATCCAAGCTAGACCATAGAACCTGGAGTGCCTGAGCCCCCTACCCACTGTTTTTCTAAGGGACTTCTATCTGGTCCCTTCAGATCCCACACAGAATGGCATAGATTTGGGCATAAATATGGAGTAGGGGTCAGAATGAATATAGAAAGCAAGATGCTACTTTGTGGTTAGAGGTGGGATTTCTTGGCACAGGAATGAGATGTGGAGATAGCAACTCCTAGAAAAAGACGCATGGATAAGGAATCCTCAGCCCTTAGGGTAAATGAGAGAGATCAATAGCCAGGAAATGCTAATATGGGTATTTCTAAGTAACTCCTTACAAGCTTTCACTTCAGAGACCTATAGTCAAAATTAATAAGAACTTTACATTTCCCTTTCTACATATAATAGCTATTGATATTATCCTATATACTTAAACATTTTATGTTTTTAGAATATATTTTTTATGGATTTCAGAGAGGAAGGGAGAATGAGAGAGAGATAGAAACATCAAGATGAGTGAAAATCATTGATCGGCTGCTTCCTTCATGGCCCCTACTGGAGATGGAGCCCGCAACCCGGGCATGTGCCCTCGACCAGAATCAAACCTGGGACCCTTTAGTCCACAGATTGGGGATGCTTCAGTCTGCGGGCTGATGCTGTGTCCACTGAACCAAACCAGGGCATTATCCTATATTTAGTATACATATACAGCTGTACCAACATACTTAATTGTCTTAGGAAAATTGAAAAGACAGGGTAGCAACACAAAAGGAAGTCTCTCCACCTCCTTCAATGGAGAGAATGCATCATTCTGTTTAGAGGACTTGATTTCCTTTTGGTGGCAGAGTAGTTACCACCAACAGGAAGAAAAGAACTGCTGAAACTGAGGAGTGATGTTATTCCTTTATTTTTTTCCTAAGTTCTTTTATTAGAATGTGACCGGTATTTGAAATGGGGAGAGAGTAATTATCTAAACAGTAAATCAGAAAATTTAAGAAATAATTAAGTCGCATACTGGATAATTCAGAATCATTCCTTAAAATTATCATTGCTAATATTATAAACTGAAACAATAGGGACATTTTCAAATAGGATTACAAAGGGCATAATTTTAATGAGAAAAAGCAAATCTTTAGAACATAGATAGTCAAGTACTAAGCATAAGCCTTTTTTTTGTTTCTCTCTGGATGCTTTAAAAATATATCTTACATGTGTGGCATGGTTTATGATTGAACATAAAATCTAGAAATGAAATTGAGAGGAGGTTGTAAAGGTCTTGTCCTGCTATGTGATTAGATTTTTGTTCTAGAAAGCACACTCTGATGATAATGGAGTTCGGGACAATAGCCTGCTAGCAAAATTCTATATGGCACTATATAAATTACATATGGTACTATATAAGTCTCAACTGTACGTCTAAGGCCCTAATAGTGGGAATGGAGAAAGTGGATGTTAGCAGAAAAATGTGACATGATCATAAGAGTCTGGGGTGATTCTCAAATGTCCGGCTTGGATGGCTATATGACTGATAGCTCCAGCCACTGATAAAAGAAAAACAGAAAGGAGTAGATACTAAGGAAAGGATTCTGTTCTGAATTAAGGCGCCTAAAGAAGTATTCAAAATGAAATGTTTAGTAGGTAAACCGGTCGTATGAATCCAGTTGCCTCACATACCACAGACTTAGAACCACTCATCGTTGCTGCTGTGACTTTAGGCAACTCATTTGGTCAGAGGTTATCATGAAGAAACAAACCCCATGACTTTTAATCCCCTGGCTCTCCACGGGGAAGAGGAGTTGAGGAGTGACCCCCGAGACCAGGCAGAAGGGCAACCTGCACCTGTTTTCATGAGCCGCTCCGGGGGCTTTCCGGCTGTCTGATGCTTCTGCTCTCGGTCCACTTTTACTGTTGAGATCGATGAGCGACACAGACTGTGATTATCTCAAGAGATTCTGGGAGATAAGCAAGAACAGAGTTCAAATATTCTATCCTAGCTGCTCCTTCCACTGGGCCACAGACTTTCCTACTATTCTTACCACTCCTGAGGCCAACCCCCCCAACCATGCCCTCCACACACATGCACAAACGCGCACATGTACTCATGCACACCAGTTCAGGATAATTTTTGTTTCATGCTTTTAGTATTAGTTTCTCAAGGTCTTCTCATTTTTTAACGTTAGTTCCTTAGATCTAGACTTCTTTTTTATTTGCATGGTTTCTTTTAGAGGAGGAAGACGCTAACAACCCATGCTAGTTGCCCAGCTTGTCAGGAGTTTAGGGCATTGTGAATAAGTCATGTTCATTTCATTTGTAATTCTTCTGAAATAACAGTCACTGTGATCTTTCTGAAGTTCATGCTGCTCATTATCCTTAATCCTATGCAGCATTTACCCCCCAGTCACAACTTTCTGGCTCTAATTCTGTATTGTCATGGCATCTAGAAATATAAATACATGCCAGCATTCTTGTTGTCATTGTTGAAAATCGATGACATTTAAATCAGAAGTACCGCATGGACCCAAATATTTCCACTTAAATGAAAAGAAAGGTCAGCTTCTTCCCCAAGTGATCCTTAGCAAGTTGGCATTTACAGAGACGTTGTGGGTACCTATTTATTAAGAAGTATCTTTTAAGAAATATATTTTTATCAAATCTATTTCAATTTCAGAAGGTTTTCACATAACATGTTGGGACCTGTAGTGAAAAGAAGCTTTCTGCAAGGATGGTTTCTGCCTATTTTTATCTGTGCCATCAATGAGAAATATAACAACAGAGAGGCCATTTATTACAAATTTATGTCTATTCCTTACTGTAAAATGGCACAAAAACAATCTTTATGCCCCCACTTTCTTTATATTCAAGCAGCTAGCTTTTTATCACCCCCAGCACTATAAAAGTGAGAAGGGCAGGCGTGCATTTCTTGAGCATTCCTGACACTCCTTGACACATTAGTATATCTGTGTTCTTGTCTGCTAATAAAACCCTAGTTTGTGCTTTCTTTTTTCTTTCTTAAAGTAGCCAGGCCAACTATCTTTATTATCTATTGCTGCACAACAAACCACCCCAAATATTTGTGACTTAAAATTATTTATTGTGCCTCACAAGTCTGTGTGTCAGCTCGAGGCCTCTGCTGATCTGGCCAGGACTGGTCTTGGCTGGACTTCTCTATATACCTCTAGTCAGCTGCCCGTTCTATCAGGGCCACAGGGTAACTGGGCCATGTGCTTCCATCATTCCGCAGGCTTGGCTTGTTTGCATGGTGGCAACAAGTTTCACAGAATGAGCTTGGAAGTGTGCGTGCCTCTTGGGGCCAAGGCTCAGAATTGGCACAACATTTTTGCTGTTGGTCAAAGCAAATCATAGGGCCAGCTCACATTCAAAGGGAAGTGAAAAAGCGGTCTCTTGATGGGAGGTGCCACAAAGTCACATTGAAAGAGACATGGTCGCCCTGATAGGTTTGGCTCAGTGGATAGAGCGTCGGCCTGCAGACTGAAGGGTCCCAGGTTCGATTCCGGTCAAGGGCATGTACCTTGGTTGCAGGCACATCCCTAGTGGGGAGGTGTGCAGGAGGCAGCTAATCGGTGTTCCTCTCTAATTGATGTTTCTAGCTCTCTATCCCTCTCCCTTCCTCTCTGTAAAAAAATCAATAAAATATATTAGAGAGAGAGAGAGAGAGAGACAGACAGACAGACAGACAGACAGACAGACAGACATGGTCATCAGGGGGGGAAATACTTGCACTAATTTTCCAAACCACACCTATTGGATGTTATGGACAAGAAGGGAACTGGATGGCTGTGGTGCTCCGTTTTCTGACTTTTCCTCTTTTTGCCAGTGAGTTAAATGATAATCAGAGAGGTTGCCTTCTAATATAAACATCAATGATAGTATACGATTCTTGAAGGCAGTGTCTGATCCTAGTTTTTTTCTCCCTCCTAAAGCACCTCTTTCTGGATGCATACTATATGATATATTGGTATGGGCATAGTTTTTTTTTTAATATATAGCAAACATCTATTCTGATTGTGTTGGTATCCATTTTGATAGGTCAGTGCTTATGCCACATGTAAGGTCAAAGATTTTGAATAGTATCCCTGGTTGAATGATAATTATGTATTCACACTCAGTCACTGATTAATTACTTAAACAACTCACTGGGAAATTTGGTATTCAGCTCTGAACTAAAGGCTCAGGATCTCGGTAAGGATAGTTAACACCTCACTCATTTTTGCTAAGGAGTATGCACTGTTATTTCCACTTCAGCAAAAAATAGGAATTGAATTCTATATGCTGAATATAGTACTCCGGAAATTGCATCTATGCAACTCTATATCTAGAATTATTTTTACAGGACCAAATTGTTTGACTCATAATACTGTGCATGCCAGACAATTTATATGGATGCATCAAGGCTTGGCACCAAGTAAATAAAAGCTCTTTCACCTATCCACAGAATTCAATTTAGCAGCAGCAAAAGGCTCAGCTACCTATATCCATCATTTTTAATGGTGTTCCTTGCGAAGGGCCTCATGGTAATTCTCTAACTGCTTCCTTGCCACAACTGATTGGAAAGCCATTATTTTATTTTAAATTAGTAGGTTAGGACTTGCACACTTTCCGAGAAAATAATTTTTACCCTGTAGAGCTTAGAAGATTTTTCAATTAAAATGGTCTCAAGTTTAGTATTGAAGAAACATAAACATGGTTACCTAACAAATATAGGTTTAAAATGAAGCTATAGTTTGCGTTACTCTACTGTTAACTTGAATAACTTTTCATTGTTTGCTTCTTGTGGAGTTCAGTTAAAGGAAAATTTTGTGTTTTCCTTAATATTACCCTAAAATTGTTGGCCTGGCTAGGGTTAATGAAACACATGAATTTCACCAGGGCATACCCTTACTTTTGTAAGCCACAGGACTGGTTCTGCCTAAGCTAGTCAAGGAGGAAGAGTTTATATGTGGTATCCAGGCTCTCTTCTCTCCAACAATACTCCAACCTTTCTCTTTTCCAACTTCCTTTGAAGGAATTATGGCCACAAGGCTTTTTTCCTCTTTCTTTCCCCTGTCTACACCTGCATAAGAAAATCACTGACCTGAAGCAGATATTAATATGCATTAGGACTGTTCCTTCCAATGGAAAATCTATTTTATTCTGTACACTGGATCATAATCTAATATCAGAGGTCCCTAACTGGTGGCCTACGCCTACTGCTATCATCTGGCCTCCAGATGCATGTTCAAAACATTTTGGGATCATTGCTTAAATTTAGAAGTGAGATTTCACAAATTCCAGATTTCTGGTAGCTCTTGAGAAATGTGAAGGTCTAGCAATCCTAGGCCTGCCTTCCTGGATGGAAACAGCTGGGTGAAGCTACAATTGGCAGATAAAATACATAGGATGCCTGATTAAGTTAGAATTTCAGTAAAAAGCAAGTAATATTTTAATGTAAGTATGTCCAATGCAATATTTGAGACATACGTATATTTAAAAAATATCACTTGTTTATCTGAAATTCACCTTTAACTAGTCCTCCTGTATGTTTGTGGTAAATCTGACACATCTGTGGGAGGGTGGGCTGTGATTTCTCACCTCAGATGGGACATAGTCTGCTGCAGACCCACTGAGTCCACTTCACTTCTCTATGTGGCCTAGATGACCTGTAAGCCCTTGAGGATTTTGGAACTGTCTTAAACTAAGGAACTAAGTCTCTAATAACATTTCACTCTTCAGTCCTACAAACCAAGTATGACTATTTTAGCCAAAATCATCCAACATCCTGTTAGGTGTAAGGGTCCCTGGGTTTCTTTTATGTATGTATGTATGTATGTATGTATGTATGTATGTATGTTTGTATGTTATTACATATGTGTCCTTATCCCCACATTACTCCCCACCCATTCATGCCCTCACCCTGCTGTTATCTATGTCCATTGATTAGGCCTGTATGCTTGCATATAAGTCCTTAGGTTGATCTCTCCCCCTACCCCCACTCTCCCCTACCTTCCCTCTAAGGTTTGATGGTCTGATCGATGCTTCTCTGTCTCTGGGTCTGTTTTTGTTCATCAGTTTATGTTGTTCATTGTATTCCATAAATAAGGGACATCATGTGATATTTATCTTTCTCTGACTGGCTTATTTCACTTATCATAATGCTCTCCAGTTAAATCCATGCTGTTGCAAATAGTAAGAATTCCTTCTTTTTTACCACAGTGTAGTATTTCATTGTGTAGATGTACCGCTGTTTTTTAATCCCCTCATCTATTGATGGGCACTCAGGCTGTTTCCAAATCTTAGCTATGGTGAATGGTGGTGTTTCTAGTTTCTTGGGATATATTCCTAGAAGTGGGATCACTGGGTTAAATGGGAGTTCCATTTTTAGTTTTTTGAGGAAACTCCATGCTGTTCTCCATAGTGGCTGCACCAGTCTGCATTCCCACCAGCAGTGCATGAGGTTCCTTTTTCTCCGCATCCTTGCCAACGCTTGTCATTTGTTGATTTGTTGATGCTAGCCATTCTGACAGGTGTGAGATGGTACCTCATTGTTGTTTTGATTTGCATCTCTCAGATGATTAGTGACTTTGAACATGTTTTCATATGTATTTTGGCCTTTTTTTCTGTCTTCTTTCAAAAAGTATCTATTTAGGTCTGTTGCCCATTTTTTGATTGGGTTGTTTATCTTCCTTTTGTTAAGTTGTATGAGTTCCCTGTGAATGTTGGAGATTAAACCCTTATTGGTGATAACATTTGCAAATACGTTCTCCCATGCAGTAGACTTTCTTGTTGTTTTGTTGATGGTTTCCTTTGCTGTGCAAAAGCTTTTTATTTTGTTGTAGTCCCATTTGTTTATTTTCTCTTCCATTTCCATTGCCCTAGGAGTAGTATCAGTGAAGAAACTGCTTCAGCATATGTCTGAGATTTTGCTGCCTGTGGATTCCTCTAGTATTTTTATGGTTTCCAGTCTTATGTTTAAGTCCTTTATCCATTAGAGTTTATTTTTGTGTATGGTGTAAGTTGGTGGTCTAGTTTCATTTTTTGGATATATCTGTCCAGTTTTCCCAACACAATTTATTGAAGAGGCTGTCTTGACTCGATTGTATGTTCATGCCTCCTTTGTTAAATATTAATTGAGCATAGTGGTTTGGGTTGATTTCTGGGTTCTCTATTCTGTTTCATCGATCTATGTGTCTGTTCTTGTGCCAGGTCCTTGGGTTTCTGCTTATCTTTTCAAAGGTCTCAGCAGTGGCCACTAGACTGGGGGTTTGGCCTCTGTTTGTTCTGAGCATCTCTCAACCTTTTCAATGGTTATCCTACCAGGATAAAACAACAATGAAAGATCCCGATTTTAGACCAGTGAGATGCCTTTAAATCTTAAGGTTTCCTTTTAAGCCAATAATTATGCCTCTGTGAATAGATTCTAGACCTAGGAAAATGTGTTATGGAAAAAAACATTTATATTACTAATATTTATAATTGTTAAAATTTATCATCAATCAAAATATTTATCAATACCAAAGAGTAAAATAAATTGTGCTACATTTCCCTAGGGACCTAGTTTGTCCCTATCCATCCTTATGTGAAGTGTTTAGAATCATATGGAAAATGGCAGAGTTGAGCAAAAAGAAATCCCAATGGGGAATTGTATATAGAGCATTATCATAAGATCTAAAGAACAACATGCATAGAATGAAGAACAACTGTATGGAAATAAATGAAAATGACATATGGCTGGTTGTCTATGGATACTGGGGTAATGGGGCATGTTTTTCTCTTCTCTTTTTTTCCCTCTGCACTTTGCTATTTTGTTCTAATTTTTCTATAATGAGTATATATTATGTTTATTTCTGCAGTCACATTTTGAATTTCTAGGAATTGTTTGATTTTTTTTTTATATCTGTAACACGAAGCTAAAATTGGATTGTTCTCTGTCAGTTTTGTCTGAGTCTGATGACAGTAGAAATCAGATGCCATGGTACATTTATAAGGTAGACCACTGAGAAGGTTTTGCAAATAGTAGGTGGGCAAGCATTTGTTAGGTAACTCTTAAATCTCTTACATATATTGTGTGTTTATATCGTTGAAGAAAGAGTTTAGGAGAGAGTTTGTAGAGAGGATATTTTGGAAAAATTCTCTCTCCCACCCTTGAAAAGGGGTCAAAGCTTTCTGCCCACCACCTTAAACCTGGTGAGAAGACTATTTAATGAGTTTTATACACTGTATGTGTTTTGCAGTTGGATGAACTCAGGGGACTAATGTCCAACTCCCACATGGGAATATCTACAAGCAAAAGTGAGGTGGTTTACTAACTCAGTGGTGGGCAAAGGACAGATGACTGTATAAGTGACCTGCATTTTCAGTTTGTCAGGGTAGACCAGGAATGTTTCCTATGGACAGATTAGGTCCGCACATCAGAGAGGACCAGCAGGGAGTGATATTAAATCCTTCCTAATAAGGCCTTCTTGAGAGGTAAGCAAGCCTCAAAGCAGAGACACTATAACCAAGGATTCCCTCTGTGTACAAAAGGAGAAAGCTATGAACCACAAAATATTCAATAGGACTTGTGGAAGAGAGGTTCCAAAAGAAGCCACAAGTGTGGCTCAGCAGTTGAGCGTTGACCTATGAACCAGGAGGTCGTGGTTTGATTCCTGGTCAGGGCATATGCCCGGGTTGCGGGCTTGAGCCCCAGTAGGAAGTATGCAGGAGGCAGCCAATCAATGATTCTCTCTCATCATTAATGTTTCTATCTGTGTCGCCTTCTGCCTTTCTCTCTGAAATCAATAAAAATATACTTAAAAAAAAAAAACACCCCACAGTATGCCCATTAAAGATCAGGCTTTGTTCATTGGCTAAGTCCAGAGAGCACTTGACAGTTTCAGACAAGCCTGTGACACTTTCAGACAAGCCCGAATTTCTCAGTATGCCCTAATTTCACTCCTTTCTATTTTTTAGTTCTGGAGGGCTCAGAAACTGGAGTCAGCTAATCACATGGAGGAAGAATTAGGGATAAAAAAAAAAGACAGTGACGGTCACTTTTCTAGGGGAAGGTTGTGTAGCCACACCTTTGACTCATGTTGGAACACTTGCACATTGCACGAGACTAGGCATCTTAAAGTACAGAAGCAAGCCCTGAGTCCTGGGGTAAGGATATTTGGTTGGATTCCTTGAGAATATTGAATCTCAAGATTCTAGTGAATCTTATGGGCCAATATGAAGTACCCTTTCCCCCTTGAGAGGGAGAATGCCTTCCCAATGTCTGAATATCATGGAAAAACTTTACCTGAGGTTAATTTTTCACAAAATAATTATTTTCTTCCTCTAAATCTGTTCCTGAGTCCCTTTATTGCTTCTGAACCAATAACTGGGGTGCAAATATTATCAGGGAAGTATTGGCTCAGCAGAAAAGTAATGACATGGGTAGAGAAGTATTGTCCCTGCTACATAATAAGATTAATTATTAAACGATCAACAGACCTGGCTGACAAGAGCCAGGGTAATATATCTGAGACTAGATTTTAGCAGTATTGGACCCCAAGTAATGCAGAATATAGAAAAGGTTAGCATCTATTGAAATAGAGATACTCTCCCATGATTCAGGACTCAAAGGAAAGAGAATTGGAGCCTATTTCTAATTACTGACATTGCTTTTTGAAGTTTGGAAACAACAATGGCTTAGAATAAATAGGATAGTGTTGTGTAACTGCCTCAATAAAGTATTGATAAAGTGGTCAGAAATCTCAGAGAACAGA
>PVJC01050905.1:0-11651 GCA_004026665.1 Murina feae | reverse complement strand
GCTGCTGGATATTTCTTAATGAATAAATCTCAGCTTTCCTGTCCAGAATGATGGTTTCTGCATATGGCTGCAACCTATTGTTTGAAATGCATTCCTCCAGATAGGCCATGCTCCCGGTGGTGCCTGGGTACAGTCACCCCCCTCCCCCACCCCCATTAGCCCATTCGCTACGCACATCCAGAGCCAGTCAGGCACCGCGCTGCTTCCCCTGGCACAAGATTGCCTCCCCTTCAAGCAACCAGCCTGCCTGCCCGCCCCACACAGGCAGGAGATCCGAGAACCCTCTTCTCCCTCATTTATGAGTAATAAAATAGCGGACTTTCCCCCTCTTGTCATGAGGACAGTCCTTGCAGCTGTGACTATAACTGTTAGGTGTTTTGTTGTTGTTGTTTTCATACGAGCCAAGATTATGGTCCCATAACCCAATTAGTGTCATTTGGTGGTGGTCCAAGTGCTTCCCCGGCACGAGTTTTAATTTGGGGATCCCCGGAGGCTGCGCTCCACATCTGTAGCCGGCCTGTTCTTCCTCTTCCCTTATTTGCTCGAGGTTTATGGGAGGATTAGCTGTGTGGTCTGGGAGGCGGCTGCTTCTCTTTCATCCGCACTGCTCCCCAGCCTCCGAGGAGCCTTTTACTTTTCATCAAACCCTGGCACCTGGAGGGCGGGCAGCCGGGGCGACTGGAATGAATCAGAGGATGCCCTGCAGACCCCGAGGGGCGCGGCCCTGCAAGCCTGGGGGAGGGGGGACGGAGGAAGGCTGCTTATTGGACCGCTCACCACCCCTCCAGGCTGGGCCAAGCGGGGATCCCAGACCGAGGCCACCGAGCGCCCCCCGCCCTGCCCCCGCGACCCTCCTCCCGCCGCCCCAGGCGCCCCGCCCCCACTCCCTGGCTGGCAAGGGCTGGCGAGGGCTCCGGGCGCTCATTGTGCAGGCAGCTGGCACCAGCTGGGAAGGGGAATTAGCATAACAAAGAGCCGGAGCGAGAGCCGCGCGGCCCGGCGGGGGCTCTCCGGAGCTGTCACCCGCAGCAGCAGCGCGCCCCGGGCGGCCGGGCCCCAGATCCTCGGAGTGGCCCGGCCCTGCCCCACCCCGGGTCTGCGGAGGTCCAGGTCCCCTGGCTCACCGGGGAGAAAACAGCGGGTGTGGATGTGAGCGTTGGTGACAGCGTGAGTGGGCGAGTGTGGGTCCCTCTGAAGGTGCGTGCATGTGTGCAGAGGCGTGCACGTGACTGCAGGTGCAGACACGGGAGTGTGGTGTGCAAGGGCCGCCAGCAGACCGAAGGGCACCCACCAGGTCCTTTCCCTGCCTCCCCGCCAGGCCCTCTTTGTTTATCCCTTCCCCATCGTGGGGGAGACAGCACCGGTTCTCAATTCGGGCCTCCCCACGGAACCCCCCCAGGGAGCCAGCACCCAGGCCCCAACCCCACCCAGAGGCCCGCGGCCGCAGCCTGGCGTGTAGGGCCTTCAAGATGGGCCTTGGCCGTCCCTGACTGAGGTCAAGTGCGAGCTCCTCCGACACCTGCGCTGGCCTCCCGCCTCTGATTGAGCAGCCTCACTTCGTGGCTGCATGTTATTGTACAGAAGGGGGAGGGTGGGGAGTCAGGGGGAGGACGACGGCTAAGTGTCGCAAAACAAGGAGTGCGGCCGCCTGAATTGGAGCCCAGGCCCGCGGGGCTCAAAGCCCACGTTCTTTCCACTGTAATATTTTAAAACTTAAAAACACTTCTTTTTTGGCCCGGCTGGCGTGGCTCCGTGGTTGAGCGTATACCTATGAACCTGGAGGTCATGGTTCATTCCTGGTCAGGGCACCTGCTGGGGTTGCAGGCTCCATCCCCAGCGTGGGGCGTGCAGGAGGCAGGTGATCAAGGATCCTCTCTCATCATTGATGTGTCTGTCTCTCTCTCCCTCTCCTTTCCTCTCTGAAGTCAATATATATATATTTTTTAAACCACTGCTTTTTAGTTGCGCCATCAGACATCAAACTGAGCAGGACGCTGGGAGGCTTGCAGGGAAGGGAGGTCAGCGCGTAGCAGGACCCAGGGTCTGAGACCGCAGACAGGGCCCCCACGATGTCCCTGGATACGAAAGCCGGAGGCCTCCCGGGGTGGGGGTGAGGGGGGGCACAGCTCTACCACCTCGTCTCCGAGCCGCCCCTCTCCCTCCCTCCCTCCCCAGCCTCGGGAATTGCTACAAGGTCCCGGTCCAGACCCTCACTACTCCGGCTCCAGCCCCTCCCAGGAAGGGAAGATGACAGCACCAGGCGTTTGCTGTCACCCTGGAGCTGTCGGCAGCTGCGCAGCCAGGGGCGGAGCAGGGAGGGGGCAGGAGGGAGAGCCCCAGCCAGGGACCCCGGGACCGGAGAGCTACCCCTTCGCACCTGGGGCCTAGCGCCGGGGTCTCGCCTTGCTGCACCACCGCGCCGGCTTCTTCCTTGCGGGAACACGGTGTCTCCGAGGCTCCTCACGCGTTACGCCACCGCAGGCCCTTGCCTGGGCTGCCTGCGCAGCTCTCCTGGGGAGACGGAGCAGAGAACTGAAATGAGCTGCGGGCTCTGCCAGCCCCAAGCTCCCCCATCCGCTGGAGGTGTGTGGTTCCGTGGGCGCCGGCTCCATCAGGCCTTAGCATCACCAGCTCTAGAGGGCCCGGGCCTCCGAGGCTGCCCAGGCCCACCCACCCTCCTCCAGGCCTGGAAGACAGAGGCTCAGGGAGATGAAGTGAGTCTGGAGGTTGCACAGCCTTCTGACTACCCGGGCAGCTTTGCCCTGTCTGCACCAAGCCCTTTGATAGGCAACCCCCAGTGCTTACTTATCTGGGGGCACATTCTACAGGGGAAAGGAGCAGCCCTGGGGATTCTGGGAGAGGGAGAGGGTTGAAGCCCTGGGCCCCCAGCCTGAGAGCCACCCCACCGGAGTTCAGGAATGGGTCAGGTGAATGGATGGCCCCCGGGGGTTCGTGGTGGCTGCTGTTATTATTATTAAGAGTTCAGAATTCTCCTAGGTTCTAGCAACTGTGTTCATTCTCAATAAATGGTTTCGTAATAATCATTTTAATTAGCAAAAAGGCTGTCTTATTAAAGCTAATTAAAGGCAATTTGGGAGCCTTATTTTCATACAATCATAAAATTAGAGAAACAAGAGGCGGGAGAGATAGGGAACTCTCCGCCTCTCTGCAGAGGGGGCAGGGGAGCCCTGGGAAGGGAAGCCAGAGCCCCAGGCCAGGCCTGCGGGGTAGGAGCACCTGGTGGGTGGGCCGGCATCCTCAGACTTGGGTGCAGCCGCATACCATCCGGGGAGCAGCTGAAGGGAGGGATCCTCTGTCCACATTCTCCAACCAGAGTCTCAGAGTCACCCGAACGTCTCCCTCTGCTCCCACAACTGGTCAGTTCTCTCTACCTTGACATTGAAAATGGGAGCCTTGGCTTGCCCCAGACCTCACTCGTTCCCAGAAGCTGCCCATCAGTCCCAGGCATTCCCTCCTCTCCATCCTGTGACTGATTGTCCTAAAGCACCAGCCTATCAGGCTTTCTTTCCCCCCGCCCCCAACCTGACTTCAATGTCTTCCAGACCTCAACCCCACCTTCCCATCCTTGGAGGGAAGCTTCCAGCCCGGAGAGGGCATCCTCTCAGCATCCTCTTCTGCTGACCAGCCTCTCCCTCAGCCTGGGACAACCTCCGCCTTCCTCCTCTCAAGGTCAATTCAAGGTCCACATTTTGTAGGAAGCATTCCTGGCTACTTGATACCTGTTTTATGACATGTAAAATGTGATATATATACCCTCTCTAGAATGACTTTTTCAACTAGAATTATATATATATATATATATTTGGTTCTTTTTTTAGAAAGGCATTATAAAGTAGGAATTAAACATGGGTTTTGAAATCCGAAGCCTTAGTTACAAGGCTGGCTTCACATAATGTTGTGACTATGGAACAGAGGCTAATGGGCACATACTATAAATGTCTCATAACCAGCAAACGACTTGACTCCCCGAAACTCGGATTTCCTCATGAGTAAAGTGAGACTCACGACAACACCTGCCTCACCAGGCTGTGGAGATGTATAAGAGGATGGTGCCCAGAAGTCATTTTCTACAATGTGGTCACAGAACACTAACTGCTCTGTGCCATTGTCCTTGTTGATGTGGGGACAATTCAGTGGGTACGGGCAAGTGTGCCAGGAAGAGAGAGCCCACAGGCAGAGGGATTCCCTGGTTGCCTGCACCCCCACCAGCCTCATCTCTAGGGCTTTCAGCGTCTCCATGCTTGCCTTCCCTCCCTCATCTCAGAGTCCCTTTCAACCCTAGGACCGGACCCTTCTCTGGAGTCCATGAGACAATGGTTTATGGGCACATACTTACCAGGAGTGTCTAGTGCCTGGACTTAGCACAAGAAAGACACTGGACAGGGGTTCAGCTCCGTGCCTTCTTGCTTTAAGTTCCTCAGCATCCATCCTCTGCAACACTGCCTATAAGCAAACCCCTTCTGGCAGGAATCTAACAGTCTAAGGCCTACCATAAACCCAAAAATTCTAGCTTGTCCTTGCAGACACAGGTTGGGCTGGAGTGGTATGTGGATTTGGCACAGCAGGCCTTGTGTCTCTCCTGATCTGTTGCTAAGGCCGTGAAATAGTGAGCTGCCATGAATCAGCAGCCCCTGTCTCCCCCCCACACATACACACTCCTCCTCTTTGGTCCACCCCTGAGCATCCTCTGCTTTAACCACTGCAGAACTGACCGCAGAGGAGAGAAATGAACAGATCCGTGACATCCTAGTGTTTTGCTGCCTATTCTCAAAGTAATTGTTTAAGTACAGGCCTCTGCCTTGATAATAACTATCATCACAAGACCTTATGTTTATTAGCGTCTCCTCGCCAGAAGGAAATGCGAACCTTTGACATTCTCATTCAGATAAGCAGCTCACTTCCAGGGGCTGGATTCAAAGAGGAAGTAACGCACACACATTAAGCAGCAGCCCTCCCCTCCCCTCCCCCCCCCTGCGTATCAGACACACTGTCTATTTTTTTTCATCTCAGCCAAAAAAGGGACCTATTTCCCACCCCTGAGCACAGCTTCCGGTGGGGCTGGAACTACCCCGACATGTATGATTAAAGCAGAGGCTGTGTTTTCAAGAAGATGGAGGAAAACCTCCCAGGACCCCTGGGGCAGGACACAACACTGTTCCTCAGAACATTCCCTTTAAAAAAGTTGTCATGAAATCCAATTAACCAGCTGGAAGGCCAGCGTGGGCAGCCCTCCTCGGGGTTAATAAATAATAGAACATGCCCTGTGTTGGAAGGGGGATCTCTCTTCTCTGCGCTCGGAGGCTGTGACAAGCTCTGCTGGGCAGGGAGAAACATGTACCACCCCCACCCTTTCACCTCTGGTCCCTGAAACTGCATTGGGTCCAGCAGGGAAGGTCCGCTAGACAGATGCCCAGGGTTCTGAGGGCACCACCTTCCTCCCCTCCACCAAGAGCCACAAGATGGTCACCCCTGGGAGTGAGGGAATGAGGGGCTTCTCCTGAGGGACTAGAGCACTGGAATGAGTGTCAGGTTCGGTTCTGGGTCCAGCTCACTCTCAGATAAGCTCTTCGGAGGCTCCCGTGCCCCACTGAATGCGTGGTGAGGACTGTGAGTGGGCAGCCCTCCCTCCCTTGTCCTCTCTTCAAAGCTGACTGCCCTGGGGGGCTGTTTGGTTGCCTCTCCAGGACCAGCACTATTCAGTAGAAATATAATGCCAACCGCATATGCGATTTTAAATGTTTTAGTAGCCACCTTTCAAAGCATACATTCAAGTAAACAGGTGACATTAATTTTAGTAATACGTTGTGTTTAACCCACTCTAGATACAAAATATTATTATTCAACCTATCAACATAAAATTATGAATGAGGTATTTTTACGTACTTTTTTGTTTTGAATTATGCCTTTGAAATCTGGTGTGGATTTTTTACTTACAACATGTATCACTTAATCTCAGTGGCCACATGTGTCTAGCAGCTACCGTATTGGACAGTGTAGTCCTGGACCCATGATTCCCTGTGCAGGGAGACCTGTAAGTCCCACCTGGCTCACAACCACCTCCCTGCCCCTTCCTGTTGTCTAAGCATCATGTTCTTGCTTCTTGGGGACACTCAGGCCCCTCTAATTCAAGGCCATGGGACCACAAAAAGGCACTAGAAGCTCCTGCCATTCCCAGTGATTGCCCAGTAAAACTCCCAGGCACTCAAGGCTCATCATCTTGGGGGGGATGAGGCTGGCCTTGGTCCACTCTGTCCCTCCTCACATCTTGCCCACTCCCTAGAAGGGAATGTGAGGGGCCATCCCAGAGAGAGCGGTGCCAGGACAGGGCAGGCAGGTGGTGGGAGGGCTGCAGACGGTGGTGACCCAGGGTGGCGGGGCCTTTGCTGGAACAGAGCAGTCTTTAATCCTCTCTGCTACCAGGGAGGGAGGATGTGGTTGGCAAGTCAAGTCTTGTCTGGAGAATCCTGGCAGGAAGGTGAGCCGCATGCCCGAGTAACCGAGGACTCCACCACTCCCCTCCTTTGATGTAGTACCTGGGTGTCATGCAGGCCAGGTCAGGCCTGTGACAGACACAGCCTTCCCTGGGCGAGTGTCACTGGGTGTGTGCATGTGAGGATGTGCCCTGGACCCTGACCAGGCTGCACTCACCCCAGTCTGAGAGCACCCCAAGGGGGAATGGGCCCTGGATTCATCTGTTCTGAGCCCTGAATGTAGCCATGAGGTCTGAGAAATGGGAGTGTGTGGGAGAGGGCCATGAGGCTGAGAGAGATGGCACCGTACTCAGCAAGTCCGTCCAGCCTCCCTGCCTGCGGCAATGTGCAACAGAAGTGGGCAAGTGACCACGTGACTGTTCCCCAAGGGGCCGGGTCTGAGAGATGCCCCCAGGCAGCCATAGGCAGCCTGCGCAACTGAAGGAAGACTTTGAAGGAAATGATATGCACAGGCCTGGACTGTGGAACATGATGCCACCTCAGTGTGGCCCATGAGTGGGAAGGAGGTCACCTGTTGGTAAGAGACCATCAGTGGGGGCCAGTTCTCGTGCCAAGTTCTCCTGCCAAGAACTCTGTGGACTCTGACCTGATGTCACCACCATCCCCCAGAAGTTAGAAAAGGGAAACGTAAATTGGCTTATTGACCTCTCCTCTTTACAAAACATTTTATAGCTTGCAGACCCTGGTACCTACCTTTGTGACGATGTAATTCTCCTAACCATTTTATAAGGTTGCGGTAGGGCAGGTATCATTGTCCTTATGTTACAGATGAGAAGACTGTGGCTTGACAAAGTGAAAGACTCCTGCAAAGGGGAGAGCCCAGAGGAGCAGGCAGACAGGCCCTTCCATCATAGATTCTCCATTCTCCCAACCACCCGTCGCGCAGGCCTGAGAGCAGGCATTTTTATAATTTGGGGGTTTCAGATCTCCTTGGGAGTCTGACTAAAACTTCGAATCCCCTCCCCAAAGAAATGGACTTTAAACCCTCCACAACCCCCTTGACATTTTATAGAAAATAGAGTGTGTGTAATTTTGGGGGTAGGGGCAGGGAGAAAGAGGATCTGATTTTTAAGAGTCTCTGACGCCGAAAAGCTTAAGAATGAGTGAAAAGAGCAGTCACCGAGCTAACGAGGTCCCAAGATGCCTGCGCTGCTCATGGCTCCAGGGAGTCCCAGCCTGGGGAGCTCCTGGTTGTAAAGACGAAGGGGAAGGATGGACGTGTCATCCACCTCTACCCTCAGATGGCTGCACAGCCAGGGCCAGGACCCACCCTCTCTGGGCCTCATGTGACTGACCTGAACGACAGAAAGAAGTATCTCCTGACTCCTTACTTCTGAGGAGCGGAGCGAGGATGCAAGGACTGGAAACGTGGTGGAGTTGCCGAGCTTGGGGTGGGATGGGGGAGTGGGGAGGGAAGGACCCAGCAAAGCCAGGGGATGAGCCCAGGCTGAACGAGGAGTTGGGCACTGGATAAATGGGATGGTTTTGTCTGATAGTCCTATGTCACCCCCTGAGGCTAAATTTGCCCCAGGATGAGCCAGCCCATCCCTCATACCATGTGTAAAAAAAAAAAAAAAAAAAGGTTCCCCACAAACTTTGCCCCTGAATCCTCTGAATCCCCTTACAAAGATGAGCCCCTCTTTGTAAAACAAACAAGACAGAAGAGCTGCAGCCTTCTGTATCTGGCTTAAGCATAAAGAGCATTTATTAGGACTACTAGAGAGAGGGGACTGAAAAAATAGGCTCCAGGCTGAGTTTCTAGGACGACTCCAGAGCCACTCTGTGGATCTAGCTGCCAGGGGAGCCACTATCTGTGGCGAGCAGGAAGCTGCTGGCTCGAGCCCACCCTGCGCCCGCTGCGACCCCTTGCCATGCCCAACCCCAGGTAATTCTGTTCTGCACCAGAAAGTGCATCTGACTGATGGAATTTAAAGCACCTACCTGCCTACCCCTGTCCCCCAGCAGCTAGGAAAACTGGAAAGTGTGGGCCGTTTAATTCTGTTGGAATTTTCCTTGAGAAGGTGGGATGGACACTCTGAAGAACTATTAACCTATCAAGAGGGTAGTCTAAAAGATTTGGCTAACCACGAATAACATAAAACTATGATGGCACCCTTGGGATGCTGGGGACCTAGTCTCAAGAAGGTTGCTACAAGCACTAGATTTTTGGGGTCTTTCATTTTAATTTAAGTAAATTTTGAAACTTCATGAGACTTCTGTATTGTATGTGTATAGCTCTCTACCCATGCAGACATTGGTACATGTGTCTAGATCTCTATATACGTATATAGACACAGATACACATACACTGTTCTATAAGTACACACTACACATACACATGGTTTATTAAGCATGGTAATCAGGTTTCTCCAAAAATCTTAGAGTTGAATTAAGCCCTTGAAGAAGGTATTTGAAGCTAATCCTCTGGTTTCTTAAAGTCTCAGCTGCATATACACTTAGGCCCTTAAAGATTTTAGGAACTGAAGGTGGCAAAACGTTTTGGTTTATGGGGAACAGGCCTGATTTATGCATGTGGGCCCAGCACACTTATCAACAACATCCACCTCTCTGTCCAACGTGTCCCCATTTAGATGATAAATTACATGGTCATCTTATTCTTGGGGGACACCTGACAGGCCTGTGGCCTCCAGGATGTGCTGACAGAGATGTCATTGCAGCCTGGCCCATTCATGCCGGTGGCTGAGTTTGAATTCCATGGGGAAATCTTGGCAGTCAGTTGATTTGTCTTTATCCTCATAGTATCCGATGTGGGACATCCAGGCCCTGCCTCGCCACCCCCCCCCCCCCCCCCCCCCCCCCCCCCCCCCCCCCCCGCCAGCCATCCCCAGCTCTCTGGGGATGCGGGCTCCTAAGCTCTATTCCTTGAGAGCTAAGGATGTGCAACACACACACACACTGTCCCACTCGGCTTGTCCTGCCGCTGGGATCTGGCCTCCTGTGGAATCATTTCTCACCCCCTTCCCCCTGCAAATACAAGTTCTTTGCTATACCACCTCCTCCGTGGGCATGAAACTCACCAGGGCCTGTTTTCATGCTAATTTTGTGGGAATGTGATGTCTGTTTCTTTTACTACCCTCCTGCCTCCCTCATCAGACCAGTGACCCCAGGGGCAGGGCTAACTACTAAGTGTGGGGATCAGGTCTCCCGCATGAAACTGGGGTTCCCGAAGGGCAGGGAACTGTCTACCCTGTCAGATAGGGGCTCCCAAGGATAGGACTTGGTCAGGAAGACAAAGATTTCACCTCCTCCCTGCTGTTGCCTTTGTCTTCTGCGTCCCATAGTCCCACATCACTTCTAAGGTTCAAGGGAAGTTATGAGGCCCATTCCTCTGGTTCCCCACCCACCACTCGGGCTGGGTGGAGGGCAATTCTTGTCCCTGCTCCTCCTCCCCCAACCCCCAAAGCAGTTCTGATTTTTCCAGTCTGCCTGGGCCTCCGGGCTGCAGAGCAGGACTCCTGCTTAATGAAGCGCTTTCTCCATCTGTGGTCTGGCCCTCCTGGCAGCTCCAGCTGCCTGGGGCCTGGCTGTGGGGAAAGCAGTAAAGAAGTTCCCTCATCCCTGGCCCCCACCCTCCCCCACCGCACACGCACACCAGGGGATCCACTCCCCTAGGCCAGCTCTACCCCACCCTTTGGAGGCTAATGAGATCCAGACTCACACCAGAGCCGCTCCGACTGGGTTGACCTATTTAATTAAAACAGCAGCTTCCAAACACGGAGGTTCTGCTCCTTCCGAGGCTCTGCCCCTGGCCACAAAGACAGACTCTGGCTGTCTCTGGCCAGCTCGGACTTTGGCATCCTTCTCAGTCCCCGACTTTCTTCTCCCTCCTTCCCTCGCCTCCTTTTTCCAACATCTGTGTCCAGAAAGGAAGAAAAACCCTGTTTGGACTGGCCTGCTTCCATCTGTCATTTTCCCCCCCTTTCAAACGTCTTGTCTAACACAGAGTCAGTTACATAAACATTCCACCTCTTTCCATAAATTGGCCACAGTTTCTGAACAATAGGGTTACTGTGCAGGGGAAGAGGGAGCCCAGGGCCACACCCCACAAGCGCTGGTCCCCCAGCCAAACAGAACCAGAGACTTATTCTTTGAAAGAACCAAAGAGGAAATCCAACATCTTCAGGCGAGACCTTTCTGTTGTGCTTGGAACAGTTTCTTCACCAACCCCCCTCCGGCCCTGCCCTCTCACCGCTGTCCTTCCATTTCTTTCGCTGCAAGCTGTTTGAGCTGATGCCCAGTTGCTATGTGTTTTTTTTCTTCCTTAACTGCCTGACAGTGTGTGTCAGTGTGTGTCCCTGTCCCTGGGGCACAGTGTGTGGATGATGGAGTTGGTGGTGGCGCTGGTGTGTGCGGGCATGTGCGTGTGTGCGTGTGTGCGTGTGTGCATGTGTGTGTGTCTTCTGGCATGAGTTTTGGAGGCACGCCCTAAAGATTTTGTTGCCTTTTTCTTTAAATAGAAACAGCTGGACCTCACTAATTCAGACCAGTTGGAGAAAAGACCAGAGGGGAAGAAGAAAAAAAGTCTAGTCTAACAGAATATGTTTAAACTTAGGCCTTCTCTTTCTCCCAAGTTCATGCAGTTACTGGAACTGGATTAACCATATTGGCAGATGCAGTCCTATCAGACCTGCTTCATGTATAGATGAAGATCGTCTTTAGCATCCTCTTGAAAACCTAATTAAATGTGAAGGCTACATAGGGTGTGAAAACACATTTGTTCTTAATAGGTCTGAGATCTCTGCCATTAGTAGCACTTCTCATTGACTTAGCAAGCTGTTTTTATAGCCAGACCGTGTGTTCTTTATATATATATACTAGGGGCCCGGTGCACGAAATTCATGCACAGGCGTGGGGGATGCGGGGGGATGGTCCTTCAGCCCGACCTGCATCCTCTCTAATATGGAGTTCTTGGGGACTCACACAATCCAGGATCTCTGGTTCTTAACTGCTAACCTGCCTGCCTGCCCTAACCACTCTGCCTGCCTGCCTGCCTGATCCCCCTAACTGCCCTCCCCTACGGGCCTGGTCACCCCTATTAACTTTCTTTTTTAATGTTATCTCCTTCACACAAAATTGTATTTGACTTCCTTATTGGCTTCTTCTCACACAATTTTTCTC
>PVJC01050904.1:0-11652 GCA_004026665.1 Murina feae | reverse complement strand
ACCCCCCCCCCCCCCCCCCCCCCCGCATCAATGGTGTCCCGCTTTACCAATGTTAAAATCTGGTCACCTTAGCCTAAGGGGCACCATGGATACTTTAGGGAGGGCTTGCCTAACAAGTTACACAGAATTTGATTTCCCTCTAATCCAGAGGTACAGAGAAGGGTAGGGTCCAAACCAAGGAGAAGGTGGCCTGCAAGGGGCAGGGCTCAGCACAGCAGGACTCCAGTGGGAGTTGTCTGAGCCAGTATCCTAAGAGCAGAAAAGAGTAGACAAATCTCCAGTTAAATCTGCCCAGGAATTGGGCCAGGGTTGGACATTGTCTTATGGGTTGTAGAGTGCTGCTTGAGTTGCATATACGTGCCTCAGTTTCTCTCTTCCACTGTCTAGAACAGCAGGGAGGATCCAGAATTCTGGGTGACCATCCATTCTATGCACTGCCTGGATGGGTCAGATTTTAATTACTGTTGTATTTAAGAGTCTATCTGAGGCCCTTGCAAGTATTAGGGCTTAATCCCAGACACCTCTGTACCACCTTTCTCAAGAGAGGATAATATGAAACTTTTGGACCAGAGTGAGGAATTTGCCTGTCTGATCTTCGAAGCTTGGATAATTGTCCAAGTACTCATTCTGTTGTTGTTTAGACTTTGTCGTGAAACTGGCAGGGGAGCCTACTGCTCTCTAATCCAGTCTGGCAACCAGTTTATCCTTCCATGGGAATGTTGTTATGTGGTTCCCACCCTAGTGGCATTTAAGTAGCTGACTCATGCCCACTTTTTAAATGGCCCAGAGACTGTTTTTAGGAAATGGAAAGTTGAGACAGTAGCCAAATCAAGTGGCTTGTGGGCACCTGGCAACATCTCCAAAACTATAAAGGGGATAGTGAGAAGGCGACAGAATCCGCTTACTTCCCACACAGAGTGGAAAGATCACATTGCACAAGCCCCACATTGGGTGCCAAATCTAATACCCCGAATGGCAAGCTCAGACTCATCATCACAGGTTCTTGTCCTATGAAGTTTGAAAAATAAAATTTGCAGACTAAAAGATTTTAAGCAAAGTGTAGAAGTTTATTTCAAGTGTATACAAACTCCCACCGGGAAGGGGTCCCCAAAGGGGAAGCCCCCTGGGGAGAGGTCCCCAAGTGGAGAAAAACTTGCTCTCTCTCTAAAATGGAACAAAACTTAGTAATACGGGATTTTTGTACTGGAAACCAGATTCTTTGCCTGCGGGATTCAAAGAATGAATCCACAGACAGAGGATAGTATAGCAAAGGTGGAGATTTATTGAAGAACAAGTACAAACTCCCATGTGGGGAGGGGGAAAGGGTCCCATCGACTTCCTGTTTCCATGGTTTATAAAGGCTGCATTTCCTGTGTCCTGATAGCCTCTGATTGGTCAATATTCCCTTTCAAATTGGTTACTGTAGTGACTCCCCTTCTTCCTCATTGTCCTCCTATTCTTTCTGGGTTTTCTTGCTCCTTCTTTATTTCATAACTATAGACCGTTCTTGGATGCTTCCAGTTCCCTTGTCTTATGGAAATATAGCTGCACCTGGCTTCCTTGTGTTAGGGAAATGTACCTTCTCCCAATCTATAGCCTTGTGTTTTTACATGGACCCCAATTCTAAAAATTCCCTAAGCCTGCCTATATATTCCCCTAAATTCCTATTTCACTAGTCCTGTGTCTAAGGATTTATAAATGCTAGTAACTTCTTTGTCTGTATGTCCTATCTTCTGTTTAGACCCTTCCTCATTTTATGTCCCCTGTTCTTTCCTAACTGGCCACTTTTCCCCCTCTCCCTGTATGGTATCAGTTTCAAAGCTTCAAAGCTCACCCAGTGCCCCCCTCTTCTTCCCCTTGTCTTATAACATTCTTGTAAACAATCTGGCAGTTTGGAGCTGTCTCTGCCCATCACATATGCATCCCCCTCCGTGGATCCTTCCCTAAAGCTGTCTCACCCATCTAAAACCCTTTCACTTGCAAACAGTTTTTGGTACACAAGGTTGCTTTAGGCCCCTTCCAAAGATTATATTGCCCTGTTTTAGCATTTCACAGGTTTGAGAAATAGGACATGCATGACACTTCCCTCTTGTCATGGCAGCTCTGGCTCCATTTTAAGGGTTCTGTTTATATACTTTTTGACAGTATACACAGAGAAAAATCTGTTTCAGAACTATGCTTGGAAAGAGGTTAAGTAGCAAAGCTGGCACAGAATTGACAACACTTCATTTAGGGAAATAGCCCCAGCAGGTGTTCCCCAAAATGCCAGCTGAAGACAGGAAGGCATACAAATTAGTGTCTGCCTTCAGAGGGATGGGGTTCCCACAATCCTGTGGTTTCCAGAAGGCCTTCGCCACTCTCTAATGGGAAGGAGACAGGATTTTCCTGGCCAGCCCTCTCAGAGGACAAGCCCCCAGCTCTGAGCACCCTTGTGTCTGGCAGCCAGAATTGCAAAAGCAAAAAGACACTCAGGCAAGGGGTTCTGTGCATTGAGGACAGGATGAAGTCAGCTGTCAATGCGCGGACCTGACCCCTACAAGTCCTTGCCATGGAGACCCAGACCAGCCATTCGCTGGGTGCTGGGTCAGCAGAATCTCACAAGAGCGCTGCATTAAACAACTAGCACTTGGAAGATGCTCTGAAGTGCAAGGCTGTTGGGGCAGGGGCCGAGGCTGTCCAGGAGGCCACCATGGGGCTCTGAGGAGTGACCACAGTGGCTGTCCCCATTCAGAGGACTTACAGGAGGCAACTGATCGATGAATAAAAATATATCCTCAGGTAAGGATTAAAAAATAAACTTAAAAAAATTGAAAAACATAAAATAAGAAAAACAAAACATCACTCTGAAGCTGAAGCATTTGTGCTAGTAAACTGGAGAAAAACAACCCTGAACTTTCCTTGGATTCAGGGTTGTTTAGCCTGTTCCCTCTGAGATCACTTCCAACTCTAACACTGTGAATATTTGCTGAGATAAAGCTAAAAGATGGGCATGCCATTAAACTCCTGGCCAGGCCTTCCACCTTTAGAAAGGGGGAGGAAATGACCGCAGCCATTTGGGAAGGTTGAGGTATTAATAAAGGCCAGTGACCCACAAAGTGAGAAGATAAGGCCTTGCCTACCACAAAGTAAATGTTTATGATTCCATACTGTCTGGAGTTTATCTAACCAAATGGACCAGGACAAGGGCAGAGGCAACTAATCACCCGACAAACAGCTGATTGTTAGTGATTGTCAGCTGAGTTTTTAGAAAAAAATAATTGACTAAAATTATTTTTAAAATATATAGGAGAAAGATCTCCAAGATAGAGGGCTAGGGAAAACTCTAATTTTCAATGTCAAAAGCTGAACATTACCTGGGTCTTATTCTTTGTGTTCCTTCTGTCACAAACCCTAATTTCCCTTCAGACCAGAGTGCCTCAGGCAGATTAGACTGATAACTGTGTGTTTGAAAAAGCGAAAGAGAAAAAGTACATCTATGTTTTACAAAATATTACCTTGTTTACTCGCTTTAATATAAAATTGACCAAAACTTTCAGGTATTACACTGGTCAACAAAAACAACCATGAATCTGCCTCCTGTGCAGTGAATTTTATTAGAGCACATAATTTTTGTATTTCCCAAAGTCAGTCTGTTCTAACTCCATGACACTGCATCTCATCAGGTTTCTCATAGATAAGAAAGCATACCAATGTAGACAATAACTTATCTCTCTGATTTTTCTATATCCATGCCTCTATTGAAATTTGGTGGGCACAGAAAGTGGCTTACTAATAATTCACCCTGTTAGTCAACTACCCAAGGAAGTAAATACATTTTTATGTGTTAACAGGACAAAATGAACAAACTTTACATAAATGTGACTTAGCTCAGAGTGAGAATGAGAAGTGAATTTACAGGTCACTCATTCATAATGACCAGTTTGCCACTTTATATAGAAGCACATATTTAAGATAAAGTAATTCTTTGTCCAGAGGAATAAACATTAATGGCACTTAATTCCTATTTCAATTAGCACTAAATGCTACACACCAACTAAATGCTTCCTGACCTTCTTCAGAAGACTCACCCTTAAAATGTAAATATTCTGGGAAAAAGTGAGCTCATGGTTAGCTAGTTGAAGGCAGGTGAGGGTGAGAGAATCAAGCATGAAATGGTCAAGGTTGACAGAGACCTGAGAAGCCTACAAATAAGGAAAACATAAATGCAAGGAGGATGGGAATCCCATATTTGCTTTACCTCACATATTTACAACACAACACGAAAGTGAGAAACTAGCAAAAGCTATGTTATGTAGCCAGAGCTCGCTGATGTCTTTTAACACCAATATATGGTAAAAACACATATTGTACTCTAAATTATATTGGCCACAGGTTCAAGTGACAGATAATAGTTTCTGTGACCCTAGATCAGCAAAGCATAGTCAACTGAAGCACAGCCTAAAGGCACTCTGAGCCACTCACACCAGAGAGCAATGAACTCACTTTCCGAAAGTGGACCGTCACTGCCCATATTAGTTGGGATTTAAAATGTATTTGTGGTTAATTTTCTTTTGGCTTCATTTAGTGAATAAATAAATAATGGGACAGCTAACTTTATAAACTTATATATTTAAAAACAAAATGAAGGTTACTTGATAATACTTTAGAATATTTTTTTTCCAACTCTCATTTCTCACTATCTGCCCCTTTAAAGATATGGTATACATCAACATTCTCACTAAATGTTAATGTTTTGCCTTTTTAGATGTGGTTTTTATAAACACATTCTCAACTTGCATTTTTATCACATTCAGATCACCTCTTTATATAGGAAGTCAAGGGAAAAGAGTATTCAATATATTTAATACACCTTCATAGCATTGCTATTTTACACACCATTATAGCAGGGCTAAAGTAATAGCATTTAAAACAATTTTACTAATTCAGGTATATCTCTTGGATGCTGACTACTGGAATATAATCTTCCATTGTTGTTTCTCCATTGCCTCAAACAGAAAGAAACTTCTAGGAGCACATTCTTTCGTTAAGTATTTTATCGTGTTCATTTCATCTCTCCTGTGAAATAAACACCAATGAAACTTAAATTGAATGTCAGACGTTTCCCAATCAGTTTTTAAAGAACTGATTTCTGAAGAGACAAGAAAGCCTCATGTCCAATAGTTTTTTTAACCTAAGCATTTCCAAAGTAATTGTTTCTTCCTCAGGTTAAATGTATTATCAGAAGGATATAACCTATGATCATAGCCAAAGAAATGACACATTAAACTATGAAATGAAACAATTTTTATGAGTCTTTTTAAAAAATGTAATTTTTTAGTATCAAAGCATATCATAATTTGTGCAACAAAATATCAATTGATAATAACCATGTAAAAATTAAGGCAAATTCTTTCAAATGGCTAAATTACTCCAGTTGTTTAAAGTTAAGGTTTGCGCTCGAATACAGTCCAGCATTTTTTCTGAGGGAGTAGACAGAACTTGAATACAAGCGGTTAGCAACTTATAAAGGCTTTGTGGGTTTTTCTGAAAATTCATGTTTTATGGTACAGAAAACACTTTCATAAAACTTACATGTAAATGACAAATGATTCTTAGGCTAGCCCACAAAGGCCTATTTAATCAATAGTGTAGTTTCCATGTTGTATATGTAAAGCGAACAAGCACAAAACTTTAAAATAACAATTATATGTAGCTGGGATCCACATATAAAAATAATCATGTGATTACATTATCAAAAGGTAATCACAGTAGTTTTGTTTTTTTATTTATGAACTACAGTTGACATGCAATAATATATTAGTTTCAGGTATATAGCACAGTGATTTGATGTTTATATACTTTATGAAATAGTCATCATGATGAGTTTAATAATTATCTGTCACTGGACAAAGTTATTATAGTGTTGTTGGCTATATGCTCTTTGCTGTATATTACATCCCATAATTTATTTATTGTGTAACTGGAAGTTTCTACCTCTTAATCCCCTTCACATAATTTTCCTATGCCCCGGCCACTCCCTTCTGGCAACCATCAGTTCATCCTCTGTGTCTGAGTTTGTTTCTGTTTTGTTTTGTTTGTTTTCTTTTTAGATTCTGCATATAAGAGAAATTATATGGTATTATTCTTTGACTTATTTCACTTAGCATAGTAGCTTCTAGATCATGGCGGGAGAGGGGTCTCTCAGCCCAACCTGTGCCCTCGCAGGACCCCTTGCTCCTTCCTGCCCGCTTGCTCACTGCTCCTTATTGCTCAGCTTGCTGCTCCTTAGTGCTGCTGCGGAGGCAGAAGAGGCTCCCACCACCACCTCTGTGCTCTCCAGCCTTGAGCCCAGCTTCTGGCTGAGCAGTGCTTCCCTTGTGGGAACACACTGACCACCAGGGGGCAGCTCCTGTGTTGAGCATCTGCCCCCTGGTGGTCAGTGCACTTCATAGCGACCATTTCTTCATAGTGACCATTTCTTCATAGTGAACATAACAGTTGCTTAGGCTTTTATTATCTAGACTAGGGGCCTGGTGCACAAAAATTTGTGCACTCGGTGGGGGGAGGGGGAGATCCCTCATCCCGGCCTGTGCCCTCTCACAGTCTGGGACCCCTCGGGGGATGTCCACCTGCTGGCATGCCTGGTCAGCCTGGGTGAGGGGCTGAGGGCTGTTTTCAGGCTGCCTACAGCCCCCTCAGGGTTGGTGCACTGGGGGTGGGAGAGCTGGTGAGTGCAGGCCTGGACGTTTCCTGTCGGGTGGCTCACCATCGCAAATGCCTGGTGGGCCCCCACTGCTGAGGGGACGCACCTGGTACAGAGCCGGGTGGCAGGCTGAGGGGTGGACGCTGGTGCATGGTCCCTCGGGGGGGCCCTGCTGCTGAGCGGACACACCCGGGGTGGAGCCAGGCGGCAGATGCTCGCACATGACCCCAGGAGGCCCCCCAGCGCGGAGCCTTGCACATGCCCCACAGAAGCTCCCAGGGTGGAGCCAGGTGGTGGACTGGCGGCGGACTCTGCGAGCAGGGCGGAGGATGCTCGCACATGACCCCGCAGGGGTACCTCCCCCATGCTCCCGCCACTGAGCTAATGCACCTGGTACACATTAGATTAGATTTTGTCTATGGACAGATTTTTCTTTTTTGTCTTCCTCCTTGTTATTGTGTCTTCCTGAAAATTGTTGATTGAAACACAGATAGTGTGTGTATCTATTCCTGGAAGTGAAATGAACATATCCTTTGTTCTGTTCTGCCTCGGAAGGAAGTGGGATGGGGATTTGAGACTATCTAATCAGGAGTTGAACTGGATTTAAAGTTTGTTATGATAGTTTCCTATAATGAACCATAGGCTTCCAATTTTTCTAGTATTACCTTGTTCTTAGGGTGGAGTCTGTTTATCAGAGGGTTTTTCTTATTGCTTCCTTCACTCTTAGGCCACCTTTTTGTGCCTATTGCTCAGAGAGGGTTTTCTCCAAGCCCTTGCCCCTCTCTTAGTAGTCAAATGTTGTTGCTTGTTTCTTAGTGCTTTCCAGTTTGCTGGAGTGGGACAAAGAGGCTCTCTGTTGTCATGGTTCAGTCTCAGGCTTAGCAGGGTCCTCAGTCTTGGAGGAGGGACTTTCCCAATAAACCTGACCCTCTCATAGTGGTTGGGTGTCTCCAATGGTATACACTCAATATGGTGTCCTTTCCCCAGCCAGAGGTAGACATTATTCTTTCTATTATCTTCTTAGGTCCTGGAGGCAATAAAATGTGTTTTTATTCCCCCTGAAAATTAAGACTTTTTTCCCATAGGCAAGAAAGGTGCAGATGATGTGTATAATTTTTTCTCACTATAATGTCTACTCTTTCCTAGACTTTCACCATTTAGGAAAGCTTTCTCCAGTTTTTTGTTTAGAACATTTGGTGAGGATCCAGAGAGAAGAGTCTTTGAATAGGGCAAACCCCTTTTGCCTGAAGCTTCCTGAGGTTCTATACTCTCATGGTCATCCACACTCAGCTATTTGCAATTTTTTTTAAAGAAATTAAATACTTCATAATGACTTAAATAGCATTCCCCTTTTCTCTTCTGCTCATTCTTATGTGAATAAGTGTTGAAGTCTCCATCTCTCCTTAGAGGTACTAATCAGTAATATCAGGCTTAGTTGATCTGTTATGTCAGCAATCTGATGACACCAACAAAGACAAATTAAAGGATGGTCAATAATACAGATGACCCTGCTAAAGTTGGATTGCCTGAACTGTATTCTGACCATTCTCAGTAGCTTTCAGTAACCTGAGCATAAAAAGAAAGAAATTAAATTATAGCATTACCCAGTAATCAATGGTATGGTTTTGCTGGCTTGGTGTTTTGAGATAATGGTACTACAAAGGGAAAAAAAAGATTGTGCTAAGAGAAAATTAGATAAGACTATCATAGTACAGAACTTAGAAAACAAAATTTAGAGAATGGAAAGGAAACAGAAATATTAAGAGATAACCCATGGACATAGACACAGAGGGGCAAAGGCCTGGGAGGGTTGTATATGAGGTGAAAGGGATCAATGGGAAAAACACATACAACAAAGGGAACATCAGTGGTGGACTTTCCTCGGAGGCTCCTCGTGGGGCTGAAGAAGCTCCTGCAAGCCCCAAGCAGGCACCAGGGGTGGATCCAGACAGGGAACCTGCCTCTGAGGCTTGTGAGGGGCGGCAGAAGCTCCTGCAGGCCCTGCACAGGTCCCCGGTGTGGATCTAGCTGGCAACCGGCAGCGGAGGAGCCTCTGAGGTCACCTGCCCCAGATCGTTCTACTCCCAGGCCCCAGCCCCCGCTTGGAACCCACCAGGGGCAGGCACACACTATTGCTCTATTCCCAGGCCCCAGTCCCCACCTGAAACTGACCAGAGGGGCAGGGACACATTATCACTCTATTCCCAGGGCCCAGCCGCCTGGAGTCCATCACGGGGCACAGAGCACCCAGGGAGGCAGCCTCCGTGTGTGCTGTGTGCCCCAATGGGAACTATTTCCAGGCCTCAAACTCAGGCGGGGCTGGCTCGGTCCCCTCACCCCTGAGGCTGCCATGCCGCCTGGAATCCATCCATCGCTGGGGGCAGGGACACACATGGAGGCTATGCCTCTGTCAGTGCCCGCGCCGCTCCGTGATTGGATCTACTTTGGGGCCTCAGGGCAGCCTCGGGGGCCTGGGCTGCCTTGCTCCCTCAGCCCCCGGCTGCTCTGCCACCGAAATTCATCGCTGGCCGGCCCTGCTCCTCCCACCAGTGGCCACAGGCAGGCTGGCTCCTCCCCCCCAGGTTGCCACCTGGGCCAGGTCGCTCCTCCAGTCCTGGCTCCCCCAAGATAGGGGTCTTCCATCTGCCTTGCTGGACCCCAGTGCCGCATACCCTTTCTCTAAGGCTGGGGCCTCTGCCATCTTGGCTGGGCTAATTTGCATACAGCCTCTCTGATTGGCTGGTGGGCGAGGCTTACCCATCTGGGAGAAACGGTTAATTTCAATATTACGCCTTTATTAGTTTAGATAACATCTTTATTCATTAATCTATTCATATGCACTTAGGTTGCTTCCATATCTTGGCTATTGTAAATAATGCTTTAATGAAAATAGGGGTACATATATCTTTCAAATTAGTGTTTTCAATTTCTTTGGATAAATACTCACAAGTGAAATTGATGCATCATATGATAGTTCTATTCTTAATAGTTTGAGGAACCTCTATACTGTTTTCTATAGTGACTGTACAAATTTACAATCCTACCGATAGTGCAGGTGTAGCCACAGTGGAAAACAATATGGAATTTCCTCAAAAAAATAAAAATGGAATTGCCTTTTGACTCAGTGTTCCCATTTCTTGGAATATATCCTAAGAATCAGTGAAATCTATTCTATCCACGCTCAACCAAGTACTTCTACCTAAATCCCAGTTTTTTTTTTATCCCATTTACACAATTTTGTATGTCATCCATAGTACTTATGACCTGCTAACACTTTGTATGATTTAGTAATTTGTCATCTCCCAAACTTATTACCTATCTTCCTCTGCGAGAATTTAAGTTTCATGATGGAAGAGCCTTTTAATTTCTGTTTTGCTTACTGATGTATGTTTATTCAGTGATTACTATATGCCAGACCCTTCTCTAGGCACTAACATATAGTAAGCCCTCAATTAACATTAGCGGAGAGAAATAATAAACTCCCTCCTGTTCAAGGACTTTCAGTGACTCCTGTATAATCAGATAGTCTAAAGCCCTCCTCATTTTCTAAACCCTTTAAAGTCTATTGACATACTAGTTGCATAATACCCTTCCTCCTCAATTTGCATCTTTTGATGTAATCAGTCCCATCTCTTCAGAGTCCCCCAACTGTCAACCTTTACAAAATAAAGACCTGATTTGTAAAAATTATATGATAATCCTTCAAAACCTGTCCTTATTATGTTTTTTTCCAGTTTCAGACTCTGCCATTTATCTTTTTTTGCAGTCCTATGACACATAGATGGCACACAACAACCATTCCTTCTTCCCTTTCACTCAAGGAAGTTTCACAACATCAGAGAGTCAGTATGTTGTATTCATTTACTCATTCACTGCATTTCATATAACAGCCACCTAGTGTATGCCAGATACAGACAGTTCTCGGGTTATGTCAGACTCGTGTACCGCGTTTTGTGGTTATATCACCATCTCCCATTTATTTATATTTAAAAAATTCCATCATTTTGACGTATGTACATGTGTGCTTTATGTTTTTTATTATTTATTTACCACAAGTAAAGGTCAGGAATTTATTATTTATTTGTTTATTTATTTATTATTATTATTTTATGGTTTCACTTCATTGCTGCTGTGTATGTGCTCCATGTGAGTGACGTAGGTGCTTATGGAGGTGTGTTCCGACTTACTGCGAAAATCACGTTACCTCGAACCATAGGAACCAATCTCTGACATAATCCAAGGACCTACTGTACTGTCCTACATGCAGTACAATATGACTGCAATATGAAATGCAGACCTAAATTGTCTGAATCCAAGGTCAGCCTTCTTTCCACTGTATCACAAACATCAACTCATATTCATCTCACCTTCATCTTAGGGTAGGCTCCTGAAAAAACTCCACTGCTGGGGCATCCAGCACAGAGGTGGCTATATGAACATGGGGATCAGATCACTATATGCACAGTACCTTCCATGTATTCATTCCTTATATGTCTAAAATAAAGTTATATATACTATGTAATAAAGCTATTATATATACACTAGAGGCTGATGCACGAAATTCATGAAAGCGGCTCGGCGCTTGCAGCAGCCCTAGCTGCCTCAATGCACAAGCCATATTCAGCCTCTGGACCACCTATTTAGAGCTTCCAATTTAACTGGTCTATAGCAGGAATATGCTTACCCCATGGTCATATTATGATGGTTATAAGAGAACTATGTGGAGAGCTATATGCTGTCATACAAACAATAAGACATTTGAGGGCTTGTATCTCCACTTGCTATTGAAGCCCTGTTCTTTACACTGAGCTGAATACACATGGTTTTAGAACTAATGAAAAAAAGTAAGGTTTGGATATCTGGTAGGATGGGTACTCTGAAGCAGGGGATTTCCCAGGGGTGAGGACGACGGAGCCCCTAGCACTAGGACGCTTGCATGCACAACTCCGGAGACCAGGTTCTGTGATGCA
>PVJC01050903.1:0-11775 GCA_004026665.1 Murina feae | reverse complement strand
GGTTTTCCTTTCCAGTTGTCAATATGGTGAATTTTAGTGTTTGGTTTTTGTATGTTAAATCTACCTTATGTTCTTGAAATAATCTCCATTTGACCATGATGTATCATACTTTTAATATATTGTTAGATTTTAGTTGTTAATTTTGTTAAGTATTTTGACACTTATGTTCATAAGAGATATGTGTAGTTTTATTTTCTTATAATTTTTATATCTTTGATATCAGGGCTCCCCCTACCATCAGAGCTATATCTTATTTGACTTAGTTTCCAGACAAAATAAATCTGTTTAGATTCTATATTTGTCAAAGTTCCTCTTGAAAATAATGGTGCTTATAGCTGAATGGAGTATTTCACATGTCTGTAGTGCAATCCAGAATAATTAAATTATCCTTTTATATCCATGACAAAAATCATCACCATTAAACACACACACACACACACACACACACACACACACACACACACACTCTTATATTTTAAAGTGAAAGCAGATAATAAAGATAGATTTGATTATAAATTTTAGGTTTGATTATAAATTTAGCATGTTGAAGGGCAGATGTGATGATATCATTAACTTTCAGTTTTTAAGAACCTTTGAAGGTTTCTACTTAAATGGTGGTTGAAATGTTTCATTTTGGAGAAAACACTTGCCCTTTAAGAGATCATTCCTGGAAAAGCCAAGACTCAGGTTTGGTGGAAGGAGGCAAGTTGAAAAAAACAACTGTTGGTTGTTAGGGCACTAATACATACAGATGTCAGTCACACAAAACCAAACAAGGAAGCAAAATTTCAGGAAGAGTTTTTTTAGTCTTTCTCCTGAGTAAGCTGACAGGCAGCTTTTGATTGGGAAAAGACAGTAATTCAAGATGATATTTTCTCACGCCTTATCTGTCTAATTTGATAAAAATACAAAAAAAGAGAAGAGAGATTGGAAACCAGCTAAATAACCATGCCATTTCCCTTTTTTAAAAATTTAACTGGTTAAACAGGGTAAATATGTACAGTTTAGGGGAAAAAAACAATATAATTATGAAAAAAACACTGGCAAGGACTTTTGATACCAAGTTAGTTTAAGGATTGTTCTCCTCTGAAAAGAGGATTCGTTTTGGAATAGGAGGAAGCTCCATTTTTGGAGAAATTCCTGCAGATTATCAGAAACTTGCGTCTCTCTGAAGGGATCACAACTACTTTCATGTTTGTCTATTGGCAAAAATTTAGTTCCTTGTGGTTGTAGTACTGGAGTTTCCATTTCCTTGCTGGCTATCAGATGAAGGTCATTCTCAGCTTCTAAAGGCTGCCTACATTTCTTGTCTCATGGCCCCTTCCTCCATCTTCAAAGCCAGAAATGATGGGTTGAGGCTGTCTTAAGTTTTGGTTCTCTTCTCCTTCCATCTTATCTTTCTAACCAATCTGGGGAAGTTCTCTGACTCATGTGATTAGACTGGGTCCACTTGGATAATCCAGGATGATTTCATCATTTTAAGGTCAGTGTCCTAATCACATATGAAAGTCCTCTTTGCTCTAGAAGAAAATATTATAGATTCTGGGGCATATGAGGTAGACACCTTACTGTGGGCATTATTATGTTTATCACTTAGCCAATGCCAGAGGAATTCACAAAGTAAATGTAGACATTGCTGAAGTTATGGAAACCAGATTTACAAACATCTCATATCTACACGTCATAGTTATTCAGAACATCTCCCTTCCTCCAGTGATATCAAGGCTCTTCTCTTTTACCAAATTCACTGGCATTAGTGACTGACTAAACAATGTTTTACTATCAGCACTTTTTATCACATTCTTGAGGGGGTTCATATATGTGCTGTGCTCTCTTGTCTTCTGCCTTTTATCACTCATAACTCAATTTGACCATCTTATATGCACACATATAGCTTCTTAAAACTCTTTCCAATTTCTCTCATGTGTGTACACACATCCTCCTCTTTAACTCCCTTCTCTAGTCTCCTGAATTTTTCTGATTGCTTCTTGGAGGAAGAAACATTCTTACTTTCTTTTTTTCTATCCCTTCTTGTTTGTTTCATTTGTAAACTAATTATTCCAATGTGAAAGCAAATTGAGGAGACAGCTTCTTCCCTAACTGAAGGTTGCTTCTGCACATTTAGCCAATTCTAACGTCAATGAGATTGAAAAAAAGAGAAGCTCAAAACTCTGACCTTGAAAAGTCAAAGCCTGGACAAGCATGGTAAATGCATACATCTGATCCTCTGTACTGAATTTTCCTTACATTAGCAGCTTGAGTTGCTCTGCCATATGCTTCATGTCGATTTATTGAAATTGGGTAATCACTCCCAAAGTTGCTGTTTTAAAGCAGAGATGAAATAAATAACTGCTAATGTCATCCATCTATTTTCTACATGGATCTTAAAATCAATATAATGAAGTTTTAAATAAGATGCTGACCAGAAGCATTATTCTTTTTACCATAAGTGAGTAAAAAGGTTACCTTAATTATTAACTCCAACCAAACTTCTACTAGAGGCAATTACTGAGATGAAGCCCAACCTTATTTTACAACTTTATCCAAACTGGCCCAAACCATATATAGGGATTATTCTAAAGTCAGGAACCATTTTCCCCACTAAACAAACATAGGCCACTTTTACAACATATGTGGGAGTCTGCTGAATGCAGTGCTATTTACAATAGCAAAAGTATCCAAGTGTCCAACGATACAGAGTTGGTTAGATTAAGGTATATCCACATAAGGGAATATCTTGCAGCTATTTAATGTGATGCTGTAAAATGATGTTTAATGACATTGAATATTTTTTGTACATTTAGTACAAAAAAGTTAGAAAACATGTGAGATTACCCTAATTGTAAAACAAAATAGTTTTTATAATAGTATCCCACTGTGGAAAAAAAAACATTTATACATAAAAAGTATCTGGATGATATACACTAAATGCTATCAGCATAATAATTTTTTTTCTTACTACTGGAACTATAGTTGATAACCGCCGCCCCCCCTCCCCACCACAGTACATTTTAGTAATGCATATGTAATGCTTGGTAATCAACAAAAGTTCATATTATTTTTTAAAGTCAGTGAGGAACAATTCATCTAACTGCTCAGGAGACCTATTTTAGAGATGAGAAGGCAAATCTGATGGTTATCTAATATTCCTCTCCTTCCACCAAACATCCCTGCTTGAACATAACCAGATCTATAAGTGTTTTCACCATTTTCCTTCACTGAATTCTAAAAGTAACCTTATGAAGGGAGGTAGGTAAAGCAAGGAATAATCTTTTATGTTTGTAAGTCTTAGCTTGGACATGTTGCCTTTCCTAGAAATCCAGAGCAATGTTATCAGTTGCTGAGTCGCATCTACAAGGATTCCAGATCCTGAGGGGAAACTTTGTCTTCCAACCTCTTGTTGATTTTTTGCCAGTCTGGGTTCAACCAAGGAGCTGCAGGAGGCAGCAGATAGGGAAGTCCCTGCAAAGTGGCACTCTGCAGAGAGGACAAGCACTGACTCACCACATTCATGAGAGGGACCAGGCCTCTTCTTCTTCCTTTTCTTTAGCGTTATAAAGGACACTACCATCGCACACACAACCAACAGCAGTACAGGCAGAGCGGTCAGGAGGACATTGTCTGGGACAGGCAGGGGTGGCTGAGGTGGCTTTGCATCTAAAAATGACCACAAATTTGTAATCAGCCAGGAAGGTTGGTTATAAAAGGTTTATAATGACCGCTGTTCTCTTATTTACATGCCAGCTTTCCCCAGGGCTCTACTACCAGAGAAGCCAGAAATACACACTACGAGGTGTTAGAAAGTCCCAGTCTCAGGGTCTTCAGCAGTTAACTAATAAACAAGCCAGTGCTTCTGCCCAAATGCCTAGACTGAGCTCCCTTATCTTCCCAGAGGCTAGGATGACAATGACTGTGATCTAGAAGAGGTTGGCCTTGCCCTTGAAATCTGGGTAAGGTGCCTGTGCTAGGCTCTGAATGTACAGTCCTCTGTGTGATGCCTGCATCCTCAGCTCCCTGTGTAGTCAGGCCCAGGTCCTGAAGTTTCTTTCATAATAATTCCTCTATCCACTATCATCTCTAGATCAGGCTTCAGACACCTCTCACCTGGACAAATACAATCACCTCCTCACAGGCTTTCTACCTCTAGTTTGTTTTTGTTTGTTTGCCTTTTATACTGAGGTCACAGCGATTTCCCCAAGCAAGAAAATCACTCACTAGAAAAACTTTGCTGTCTTTTCATGCCCTGAGGAATCAGAGTCAGATTCAGCTCCTGGGAGGCCAAGACTTATTTCCTTGCATGGAGACTCATAAGTTTCCAGAAAGATGAAAAAAGAGGCTTTGGGGGGGAGGAGGGGACTGAGAACAGAGGGGCTCATTTCATAAACATTATGAGAACACTTCTGGTAGTTAACCCTAAATTATAGGAAAACAGGATCTCCCATTGCAATTTGTGGGCCCATGCCCTGATCCTGGGGCATTAAGATCAGGAGTTATTGCAAGTCTTACTCAATTCTTTCTGAGTCTGTCCCAGTTCATCTCACTTCAGCCTATTTGGCATTCCCAGTAAAGTGGGGGTGGGGATGGAAACTGCTACCTTTTGAAACCCCAAAAGATTCCTTGACTCAGAGTCTAACCTATCTCTGATTAAGCCATAGAACAGGGTCGCAGAGAGGCCAGCCCCAGCTTCCTAAGGCAGCTGGAGCTGAAATTTTCTGGAGACGGTGGTAGCTGGGAATGTTTTAGCAGTAGTTGAGAAGCAGAGAAAGGTGCGTCATGATGAGGCTATCGTGATGACAAGGCCCTATTCATTTGTCGACTGTGGGAGCCATTGCAGAGGGCCGCAGAACATGTCATGTGTGGTGATGTTAGAGGCTTCAAGAAGGTGCTGAACTTCAGGGGTGGCTTGGAGAGGCCTCTATCAGGCTACAGTAGAAACAACCAGGACAGGCTGGCCTCACCATTTCCTGGATTCTCTGAGGAGGAAGGACTTGAGTGGAGGAAATCAATCCCAGGAGAGAGAATTGGCCCATTGGTAAAGTTGGCTGTTAGGAACTGGCTGTTAGGAAGAGGCTATACAGAAGAATATGTCCATCGGCCAAGATATGTTTGAACTGGAAGATATCAGGACAAAGAAGGCAGCAAAGCCAGAGGGTAGAGCTAGGAGTTGGAAGGATGACTTAGGAAAGGACAAAGCATGGGGCCAGAGTGGGAGAAGGGGCCAAGGCAAGCAGAAGGCAGATGGGTGGGGGAGGTGTCAGCATCCGAACCAGCAGTGATGGAGACAGTGTGGGAGAAGAGTGACTCTATTCCAGGAAAGAATCTTGCAGTCACTGCTCCTCAAAAGTGGTGTTTCAAATGTGGATGCATTTCCTCAAGGGCAAAGTCATGACTTTAAAATGGCAGGCTCCTACTAGTGGACACTGCTTAGTCTCAATGCTTTCCTCCGGCTGGACTGGTCTCCATACTGCACTCTCAACATGCCACAAGAATTTCTGCTTCTGTGTCTTTCCTTGACATATATGTACATTACCTTTTGTGCCCACATTGGATACTGCTAGTCCATTATGGTCCTCACCTGTCATCACCTCACCACCAATTCTTTCTTCTGTTGTGTTATAAGATCCCACCTCCTTTAAAAAGTCTTCCTTTGGCCCTCAAGAACTTGCCTATATCTGATTGCCTATAAAACTAATGACAATCACTTTAGTTTTTAATTTTACAACTTAGTTCTATGGAATATAATTTAGATTCCAATCCAATCTTTTTAAAATTCAGATTTTCATGTGTATACATCATGAAGTTCTACTTCTATTGGAAGGTCTTCGAGGACAGAGAGCATATCTTATACCTTTTAGTTTTCATCCCTGCAACCAAGAATTTCTAGAATGGTTCTATATTCTATATGTATGTATGCCTGGTGTGCTATATGTATGTATGCCTGGTATGTGTTTTGCGGGTGAGAGGTGTGGGTGTGGGTTTGTGTGTATTTTAATGAATGGAAGATTCTAGCTTGGAGCAATCGTGCACTTTCTAACCTAAACTTCAGAATTGTCTATCCAAAGGTAGCCTAAAAGACTAGGTTAGTTTCAGGGTTTAAGGACATGCTTCCTCGAGTACAGCATAGATTCATAGAGTTGGCTGTAGGTTCATAGCGTCCTGCAGCACTCAGAGGACCTCTGTCAATATAAAATGGCTCAGTTGGAGGTTTCCTGGTACATCAGATGATCTGTCATAGCATTTGTGTATAAGACCTGGTAAAAGACATAGTCTTGGAGAGAAGCCTTACCTATATTGTAAGGTCGGGAAAGAAGCTGTGTCTGTGTTGACTCAGGTTGCAGGACACAGAAGATGCTCACATTTGTTTCAGGAAACACCGGAAAAGACCAGCTGATAGAAACATTGTATAGTCCTGTGATATTATCTTGAATTATTTTCATGACAGCATCATACTCAGTTGTTGAATTCATGTTTTTTTGCAGAAAATACATCTTCTTAGGTTTTGGGTAACCTTGTACAGATGAGCAGGTCACATTTATGTCAGAATTTTCTGTTCTATTAGAAATTAGCATTATTTCAGGTTGACTGAAGTTAGCTGAAAGCAGAATAAAGATACAGAGAGAGAGAGAGAGAGATCAAAATTTTAAAGTATTTAGAAGAGAATAGCAAATGACTAGGTACCTGTCCTGGGAACTGTCTGGGAGCACATCTGGGAGCCTCAGAATGCCTCAAGCATGGGTCTCAGACCATGGTGAGAGCCACATAAAGGCCCCATATTTAATTTTTAAGAATGGAGTTTGGGACCATGCTTACTTTCTGTTTACCCAAATCAAGGGGATGCTGTTTGAGTGATAGGAGGGCTAAATTTAAATCATCAAAAATTTATAGTGAGCCCTAGCTGGTTTGGCTCAGTGAATAGAATGTCGGCCCATCCACTGAGTTCGATTCTGGTCAAGGGCATATACCTCGGTTGCAGGCTTGATCCCCGGTCCGGGTTGGGGTGCGTGCAGGAGGCAACCAATTGAAGTGACTCTCTCACATCGATGTTTCTCTTTGTCTCCTTCCCTCCCTTCCACTCTCTCTAAAAATCAATGGGAAAATATCCTTGGGTGAGGATTAACAAAAATAAAAACTTTATAATGAGGCAACTTCTCTAAGGAATAAAGTCTTTGGAAGGAGAAGTGGTCTGACTTTGGAATATATTCCAGGAATATATTCCCATGGAATATATCCCATGGAATATATTCCAGGTCACCAGACCAATAGAACAGAATGGGATTGAGGCTAAAGTTCCACCAGGAACCAACAGAGTTCTGGGTGTAGGTGTGCTCTGAGCCCTATCTTCCAGAAATCTGCACAGGATGCTGGGAAGTGAGTGGATGGGGACTTTGGATTTAGATATTCAAAATACTGGTTTGGGGAAAGACTGTCAAAGTATCTCCATAATATACTTAAAATGTAGGCAAACCCAGCCATTTTTAGGAAAAAGTATATGCTGTTAATCAACGAAGAGCTTCTCTTGCCTTGTTTACCATTCAGATTTTTATGGTTGCTGAGGATTGCTGGCACCTATTCCTTCTGTCAGAAAAATAACTCATTCTCCTTCCAGAGTTACGAGGTCATTTGCAGGTTCTACATACTAATGTTCACTTTAGCATGTTGTCCCTGAAACTTCAGTGTTTTGCATGCCATTCTACAAGTTCTGCTATATCAACACACTACTTAAGCATGCTGCTTGTAACTTTATGTGGTCTATCAAAGGTGGAATGTCATGATACTACCTAACATGCAAATTATTAGCAATATCTATGAAATTATAGGTTTTATAAGAGGTTTTATTCGTTTTTCTACTACACATTAAAATAATATAAAACCATTAAAAAATTTTTTTAATGCTCTCTGTGTCCCACTTAAAATGCACCATGTTTCTTTCTAGAACCTGGCCACACTTTGCAAACATCGCTGTAGCATTTGGTTACATGTCCCAAAAGCCCTGCAGCCTAGTTGAGTGACACAGGACTTAAAGGGAGCAACTTCCCATTCTAATTCTATTTTTACTTCTGCTTTACTCTGGTTTCAGAATTGTTGTTAATCTGCCTGTTTTAGTTTCATAAAAAAATTAATCTGTTTCTACGCCCAGCCAGCGTGGCTCAGTGGTTGAACGTCAACCTGTGAACCAGGAGGTCATAGTTCCATTTCCGGTCGGGACACATGCTCTGGTTGCAGGCTTGATCCCCAGTGTGGGGAATGATGGAAGCAGCTAATCAATGATTCTCTCTCATCATTGATGTTTCTATCGCTCCCTCCCTTTTCTTTCTTCTTTGAAATCAATAATAATATTTTTTAAAAATTAAAACAATGTATTTTATTGTATTATAATTTTTAAAAATCCATATTGACATTTAGGTTTTTCAAGGCCTGGAGGAACAAATGAGCTGGTTTACTAGTTTTTAGACTCTGTGCATTGGGTTATTTCCCTTCTGTCTACCAGGCTCATGGTTGGCCAGCAAACAACTCATAAACAATCTCTGGAAGGTTGAAGGGAAAACCCAAATTACTTAGCTGTTACCCACACTAGGAGCTCCAGGCAAAGACTCAGGGGGTGGAAAATCTTGTACCAAAGGAGAAAATGAATGTAAAAAAGATTTGAGGCCTATGTGATATATAAACATAGCAATGGATAAATTACCTATGGTTTTTACTTAGCCACATTACCTTTGTTTAGTTAGCTCTATTTTGTCCCCAAAGCAGATTCTTACTGATCCTTCAGAAGCAAGCTCTAAAAAGTACAAAGGACTTCTAGTTCCCTGCTCCCAAACCCTGCATTATCTCCAAGTGGACTTCCCAGAAATGACTGTCCTCTGCCTTTTCTCTATAGGCTACCCCTGCCCCCCAACCAGTGTTTCCCTGGTCATTGCAATCTCTTCTAAAAGGCCAGGGATCTGGACATGCTATTGACAACATACCAAGCACTGATAGGTCGATAATCTTTTGGTGGATGGGAATCATTCCTAGGAGCTTGTTGCGATGATGGATGAAACAGTGATATAATCCCTTGTCCTTGATCTGAACATTGTGGAGTCGCAGGGTCCAATTATCCTGGTCCAAGCTTGTGCGGTCCTTGTAGTTGGAATGAACATTTTGAGGATTCTCTTTGCCTTTGAATAGCTCATAAAGAACCAACTTATCCTGGTTCTGCCAAAATACTACCAGCTCATCCAGGCTTATGTTTTCAGGGTTTGTAAAGTAACATGGAAGCTCTCCAGTCTCGTTGAAATATGCGTGTCTCTGCATGGAAGCAGCACCTAAAAAAAGAAAGGTGGCTATTGGGGAAAGAGAAACAAGAGGGAAGAACAACAGCAACAACTCCATTTTTTTATATATATAATACCCAGATGCTACCTGAATCAGTAATGAGATCGAGGAACTAGGTGTTAAACTCTGGAACAGCTGCATACGTGTTGGCGTCTGGAGGATGGGACTTTGTCCTCACTCTATTGCTAACTAAACGTGTGTGACCTTGTGTAAACTGCAACTTCTATGAGGCTCAGTTTCTTTATCTGTTTAATGAAGGAGTGAACCAAATGTTCTAAGGATCTATCCAGTACTATGGGTCTGTGAATTTAAATCCTAGAACAGGGAAAACCAGCAGTTGGACAACTCATTCGCCTATCTGTTACCTTCCTATAACCTGAATATTAATTCACTATAGCTGTTACAGTCTCCATTACTTCTACACCATCACCAGAAACTCTCCTTTTTCCTTCCCATCCCCTTATTCCTTAGCCTGTATAGAGTTTCCCTTAAGATTGCATATTTCATGGCCAGCTCTCCCAAGGATATAACACAGTTTGGAAATGACATGAATAGCCAACCAAGGCTTCTAATCTCAGTGACTTCTCTAAGCTCTTTCAGGGATCAGAAAGAGAACTGAGCAAATTCAATGGCCGTTTTGGGATTGTGTTAGTCAAAGTTTAGGGTACATGAATGAAATACTGAAAATGAATCATAGATGGGAAGGTAAGAATGTGCTTTTTGGAGTATTGGGGAAACCCCAATTACCATAAACTTGCTCTTCCCAGGATGCATTGCTCTGCCAGTTTTTGCAACCCCTGGAGGACAGGCTGGGAGAGTTCAGAGAAAGGCTTTCCTCTGCAAGGACATTTGGAGTTCGTGGGAGGGATTTTGTGTGATTGATTATATATATTATGTGTGGTGCTAAGTACTTGAAATATCAGGAGGACACTTTGTAAAGTGTATGATTGTCTAACCTGAAACTAATCTAAACTAATAAAAGCGAAATAGTAAAATTAACCGTTTCTTTGGGACGGGGTAAGCCACGCCCACCAGCCAATCAGAGGGACTGTATGCAAAATAGTCCAGTCAAGATGGCGGAGGCCGGAGCCAGGAAGAAGCCACAGACTGCGGCCTCTGCCACAAATAGAGGTGGCAGCCAAGGGAGGGAGCAGCCAGCCAGCCCGGGGGGCTTCGATGGGCCTGGATGGGTCCCAGGGAACACATGAATGGAGGCTGCTAAGCCTCGGAGAGACCCACTCAGACCCATCCCAGCGGGGGGCGAGCAGCCGGCCCAGAGACTGTGATTGGCCGGGGCACACGTATGCAGGCTGCTAAGCCTCCTTCAAACCCACCCAGGCCGATGGCAGCCAATGCAGGGGCGGGACCAGCTGGCCGCCCCAGGTGGGTCCAGGGGCACACACGCAGGGAGGCTGCTAAGCCTCCGTGAGACCCACCCAGGCCCATCGTAGGGGCGGGGCAGGGGGGGCAGCCAGCCGGCGGAGGGACTGCGATGGGCCTGGGTGGGTCCCGGGGCACACACGCACAGAGGCTGCTAAGCCTCCTTCGAACCCACCCAGGCCCATCACAGCCGCAGTGGTGGTGGGACCAGCCGGCTGCCCCAGGGGCTGCGATGGGCCTGGGTGGGTCCCGGGGCACACACGCACAGAGGCTGCTAAGCCTCCTTCCAACCAACCCAGGCCCATCGCAGCCAATTTGGGGGTGGGACCAGCCGGCTGCCCTGGGGGCTGCAATGGGCCTGGGTGGGTCCAGGGGCACACACGCACAGAAGCTGCTAAGCCTCTGTGCATGTGTTTCCTACGACCCACCCAGGCCCATCGGAGCCGCAGCAGTGGTGGGCTGGCTGGGCAGCTGGAGGATTTAATGAGGGAAGCTTTAGTGAGGGAAGGAGAGTTGCTCCCTTTTTCTCACACACGCCTCCTGGGTCCACTCTCTTGCTGGCTCCATTTTCTCTTACACAGGGGCAGGGGTCTCCTGTGAGAGGCCCCATCTCCCTTCAGAGCTAGGGTGAACCCCCAGGGGAGCCAGGAGATGGAGAGATGGGCAGGGGGCAGGCGGAGCAGCAGCCGGGGAGAGTTTGGGGGAAGTAACCAGGTGGGGGAGAGGTGCAACAGGATGGAGGGAAGAATTTTATAAAAGAGTCAGTGGACAGCAGAGTTAAAAAAAGAGGATGTATGAGGGAACTGTAGTGCTTATAATGAAAACCAAGTATAGTTGTATACTGGGGACAGATTTTAAAAGTAGAAGTCAGAAAAGAAAAAAACATAAATGATAGTGGATAATTAGGCAGGTAGATAGATAGGTATTAAAACAGTGGAAGTAAGTAGAGAAGAATGTATGGCAAAGGTAGGATGAAAGAAAAAGAGGGAGGGAAGAAAAGTTATTAAGGGGGAGCTGGTAGAGCTTGAAAGGAGAATGGGAAGAAGGAAGGAATGGGGGAGGGAGCAAAGCAGGTCAGAGGGA
>PVJC01050902.1:0-11654 GCA_004026665.1 Murina feae | reverse complement strand
TAATGATCAAGTCCATGTACTGTTTGCTTCCCATGTTTTCTTATGGACTAATACAAGGTTAAATTTCTAATTGGGATCCACTTTGATAATTATTCAATTACTAGGGGCCCGGTGCACAAAAATTTGTGCACTCGGCAAGGGGAGGAGGGGGTCCCTCATCCTGGCCTGTGCCCTCTCACAGTCTGGGACCCCTGGGGGGGATGTCCACCTGCTGGCATGCATGGCCAGTCTGGGTGAGGGGCTGAGGGCTGTTTTCAGGCTGGCCACAGCCCCCTCAGGGTTTGTGCACTAGGGGGTGGGATGGCTGGTGAGTGCAGGCGTGGACGTTTCCAGCCGGGTGGCCTACCATCGCACATACCTGGTGGGCCTCCACCACTGAGGGGACACACCTGGTGCAGAGCTGGGTGGCAGGCCAGGGGGTGGACGCTGGTGCATGGTCCCTTGGGGGGGCCATGCTGCTGAGTGGACACACGGGGGTGGAGCCAGGCACACGCTCACACACGCTCCATGGAGGCCCCCAGGGTGGAGGCAGGTGGCTGGACCTGTGGCAGAGGCTCTGCGCGGGGCGGAGGATGCTCGGGCATGACCCCGAGGGGATACCCACCTCAAGCCCCCACCACTGAGCCTCTGAGGTCGCGTGGGCCCAATTGCTCTATTCCCAGGCTTCGCAGGGCCGGGTTGGGTTGCCAGCTCCTGGCCTTGTGGCTGCTCACCGCTGTCTGGAACCACCGTGGGCACGATTGCTCTATTGCCAGCCCCAGCCGATGGGCCGGGCCGGCTCCCACCCAAGGCCGCCCAGAACCAACCACTGGCGCAATCGCTCTAGGGCCGGGGCCTGGGCAGCCAGCTCCTGGCCCTGCTGCCAACCACCACTGCCATGAATCGACTTCCAGGGCACACACAGGCGGAGGCCAGGCCTCCACCTGTGCGTGGGCCAGCGCAATCTCTCTATTCCCAGCCCCATCTCTCTATTGCCAGCCCCGGCCGCAGAACTGGGGGCCTGCGAGGCCGCCCGGCCCTGCAGCCGCCGCCACTGTCCGGAACTGACTGCCGGAGCACACAAGGGCAGAGGCCAGGCCTCCGCCCTTGCGTTCACCGCCCGATAGCTCCATTGCCAGCCCTGGGCGCAGAACCGGGGGCCTTGGGAGGCCACCCTGTCCTGCAGCCTCCGCCACTGTCCAGAACCGACTGCCGGAGCTTGCAATTGGGGAGGCCTGGCCTCTGTGTGTGCCAGCGTGATTGCTCCATTGCTAGCCCGGGCCTCTGCCATCTTGGGTAGGCTAATTTGCATATCATTGCTCTGATTGGCTGTTGGGTGTCCCGAAGAAACGATTAATTTTACTATTTCGCTTTTATTAGTTTAGATATTAGAGGAGATCAACATGCAGATGTGATCTCCAGTTGACCTTTAAGCTGGGCTCAGGCAAGCAGAGGATCCTCACCTGCTTTACTATCTTTGGCATGTGGGCTCCAACCACCTGTCCCACAGTGGAAGCCATTTCCGAGGAAGTAGCTTTGAGAGAGTCAGTCTTTGTTGAGACCATCCAGACTGAATACAGGACTGAACCCAGTTAAGGCCTCTATATAAATTTTTAAGATTCTGGTGGTCCCTAGCTGGTTTGGTTCAGTGGGTAGAGCGTCAACCTGTGGACTGAAGGGGTTCCATTTCGGTAAAGGGCACATGCCAGGGTAAGGGGCGTACAGGAGGGAGTAGATCAGTTGTTTTCTCTGATCACTGATGTTTCTATCACCCTCTCCCTTCCTCTCTGAAATCAATACAAATATATTTTAAAAAAAGATTCTGGTAGGCATGTGCAGAGATTTACTTGTATTGCCACACCCAAGACAAGCCTGGTAAATAAGTTTCCTTGCTTATTAAATCTGCCACCTACCAATCTGACTTTTTCTTGGGTCTCTCCTTGCCCTGTATGTACCAGGACCAGTTTCAAGTTTCATCTGGGGAACACCAAAGTTTGTGAACTGAAAAACAACGCAACTGGTTGCTATTATTAGATATTATTGAAAGAGTAGAGTATAGCTAGTGAATTTGAAATGCTACCTTTTTTCACTGTGATATGAAATTCCCATGTACGACTGGATTTATTTCTGGACTTTCTGTTCTATTCCAATGGCCCATTGATCTCCTATTCTTGTGTCAGGACTATCCTAAGTCTAGAGAATTTGCCATCTGTGTTTACATAATACCTGGTAGGTTATGCTCTCCTCTTCCTCACCTCCCTTCCTCAACAGCCCCAAACACTCATGCATACTTGCTCTTCTTGTTCAGAGTACTACTAGTTCTCAATTTTTTATATGAACTTTAAGAGCAACATATCTAGCTCTGGGGATAAAAAATTAATATTTTTATTAAAATGACATAAAATTTACAAATTAGCCTGAGGGGAGTGGATATAAAGGGAACCTTAAATCTCTACTCAAAGACAAAAGTCAATCTGACTCGATGGAGAGATAACAGTGTTCTTGTATGCGTATTTCTTGGTAGCTATTTTACTTGTGATCTTTCTCCCATTTTCAAGTGATTTTGTTTGTGTATGTGGAGGTAGATAATTTATGTCAATTTTATTCCCTGCTGCCTTCCCTACTTTACTATGTTTTTAGTATATATTCTAATACTATATATATATATACTATAAATTTTAGTATATATTTGCTATGTATTTAGAATATATTTTTCAAGGATATATTCTTAGGAACCTGAGATAACAGTTCTCATTTCAGTGGGGTTTCGGCAAAGGTGAGAAATAGTAAGAGAGATGCATTTCTTGATGGTGGGAAAGCTCACTGTCTATCATGACAAGCATACAGGTCTTACAAATGTTGCCACTCTCAGAGGTGGTGGGGGGAAGCTGTGGGTGGAGGAGCAGAGGCTCCCATGAAGGAAAGACCACTCTTCAGCACCTGCTGATGGCTGCCACATGGGCACAGGGTCCGTGTTACTAGATCTTCCAATGTCACACGTATGTAAAGCCAGAAACCTGCACTTACAAGTGAAGTCTCCTGGTTTTTAAATTAGTTTAAAATACTCTTTGATAGAAAAGGACAAGTCCATAGTTTCAACATGGTCCCCAGGATGTCATTTGTTAACTTTTGAGAAACACATGTCATTCAGACCAGATAGAAGTGGTAGCATGTTATACTACCACATGATTGATTTATTTTCCTTATTATGGGTGTATCAGTTTCCCGGAGTGACCATAACAAAAGACCACAAATTTGGTCGTTTAGAATAGAAATGATCTTACAGTTCTAAAGACTGGAAGTCCCAGATCAAGATGTCAGCAGGGCCATGTTTCTTCTGAAGGCTCTAGGAGAGGGCCCTTCCTTGCCTTTGCTGGTGGCTGCAGGTTTCCTTGGCTTGCGGCTGCATCACTTCATGCCTCCATACTCATGTGACCTTCTCCATGGCTCCTTCCCCGTGTGTCTCTGTGCATCTGTGTGTCTCTTATAAAGATACTTGTCACTGGATTTAGGGCCCTCACAGATAATCCAGGATGAACTTATTTCGAGATCCTGATCTTAATTAATGTAATTTGTTGTCATAGAGTATCCAAATGTTTTCCAAATAAGGTCACACAAACTCAGGGGGCTAGGACATGGACATATCTTTTTGCTGGCCACAGTTCAAAATGACTTATGTCATAGAAATAGAAAGGTCATAAAACAAATACAGACCTGTTTTTAAAAAATGGCTGTTCTGATACATCATCACAGGAGCAGGGAATGTGAGTCGCCCTGCTTCCTCACCTCATCGGTGTCCCTGTCTTCACTTCTCTCTCCTTCCCTTCCTTGTTTCTTGTGCCTCCTCCTCTTCCTTTCTCTTCCCTCTTCTCCTTCCTCTCCCTACACCTTTCTCCTTCTCTCTTTCTCCATTCTCACAGTCTCTCCTCTACTCTCTCCCTCTCTCTACCCCCACCTTCCTCCCCCCTATCTGTCTTTTCTCCTCTCCTTTTTACTCATTGATTTTTAAAATCTATTCCATTCATGTTGCATTCCTGTGATGTGCTAGGAGCTTTGTGGTTCTGAAACCTGAGTGCATTTTTCCTGAGCCAGAAGCAGGGCCAGGGAGAGGGAAGGCCTCCCCTTTACAGGCTACTGAGAAGCAAGCCACAGGCGCTCCATGCCCTTCATCCTTAGCCACAGGGCTGCTCTAACCTGCAGAGCAGGACTTGTGTGCGTTAGCCTGAAATTAGGGCCACTGGTCACTTTCTGATGCCGTGTGAAGCCACATTCGTATCTGCCAGTCTCCCTTCACCCTGGCCACCCAGGCAGCGGACCCCTCTCGACATCTGATAGATTTCCTTTTACACCACACACTTGTGAGCGCCTTGTTCCTTCTCAGCTGGAAAGCTCACTCCCAACGGCACTGCCCAGGATGAACTATGTGTGTGGTAAGTTGTCCGCTCTTGTTGCAACCACAGATTTCAGGGGTGTTTAAAGGTGGCACTCCAGTTAAAAGGGGAAAGAACCAGGTAAATATTGTTATTTATTTGTCAGCTAAAACCCTGATTGTTATTTCCAGGTTGTTCTAAGCTTAGTTCCAAATTATAGGGATGTTGCATAATGTGGACCCAAAGGGACATTTGCTTTAAACCATCTGGAGATTGAATTCTGAAGTTACATAATCTCCCCCCCCCCAATAAAATAAACAATTCTATTATAATAATTTTTTCAACACCATATAAAAGAATGATCTTTCTCCTTTGATATAAATCTGATTGTTTCTTGATGCCTTGGGTTACCTTGAAAAATTCTAATAATTTATAACACCTGTATGGTGTATCCAGATCACTTTTCTTCTGAGCTAGTAGGAATGAGAAAAAGTCTCAATTCACTGCACACACACACAATAGTTTAGAGTTGTTCTAATTTTTGATTCTCTCTGTGTTGCATCTTGGTGACTGTGTACCTTGTATTAAATTGCCTATTCCTAAGAAAAGATAGGCAAAATCATTAGACTACAGAAACTGTAATGAAAAATCAAAAGTAATAGTTAGTGGCTGAAGCCCGAGGGAAAGCTTTGGGCCCATGCATAACAGAGCTCAGTATCTATATATAATAATAATATATAATAATAAAAGGGCAATATGCTAATTAGACCAGACATCATTCCAGATGTCATTCCAGAAGTCCTTCTGGACAAAGCCACAGCTGGAGGGAAGCCCGGGTCCCGGGTGTCAGAGGGAAGCAGGTGACAGCAGCTGGGGGAAGGAAGGCCTACTCTTGCATGAATTTCGTGCATTGGACCTCTGGTTTATTAATAAAGCAGAGGGATAGAGAGTGCCTGAACCCTAAGGGCTGCCAACTGTATTCCAAGGCATTGTGAATGTTTGGCCATAGCAAAGTCTCTTTTGAAAACTTAAATATCCCACAGACAACTTTATTCCTTTAGATTGAAAACGAGTAGAAGGAACCCATAAGGATTAATTTATCTTTCACGATAGCCCCTGCTAAAAGAAGTAAACACATCGTTTGGTCCTGAAAGAAATGTGACTCAGCTGAGGCAAATCAGCAGGGACTCACTAAGTTGAATCACATCCATTTGATCTCTGCTTCTGCTCCTTTGACCCTTCTGTGAGCTCTGTGTTCTGAAACCAGCTTTTGCTGAAGCACCATCAGCCCTTGTAGCCAGTTTTACCATTTTGATTGACTCACCCATCCCAATACCTACCAGGTACAGGCATACCTCCGGGATACTGTGTGTTCAGTTCCACACCCAAAGCAGCAATGCTCAGGGAAATATAGAGTGAAAGTCCATCACCAGGTAACCACATGCTCTACCCCTCCAGGGTCATCTACAGGCAACAGGATGGCAAGGTAGGACTCCTGCCATACTGAGCAGAACACCAAGCAAAAGTCTCAACTACACAACCAGAGCAAAGGCCCTCTCTTCTGAATCAAGGCCAGACTTGATGCTGAGAGGGTGGTAACGCTTATATCTTAACCAGAAGGGCTGGGATTGTTCATTTCCCACCTGCTGAAGTTCAGAATTCGCTCTGGAGCCCTGCTTCTCCACGTATGGGCTGCATGAGCATCACCTGGAGCTTGTTGAAAGTGCAGGTTTTCCCCCAAGAGCTTTGCTTCTTAAAGTATGGGTAGCAAGTGTCACCTGGGGCGTCTTACAGAGGCAGCCTCTTTGGTCCACCCCAGGTCTTCTGAATTAAAATCTGCATCTGATGGGAGCCACAGGCAGTTCATATATAAAGCATTTGCAAAAGAAAAGCGGTGCTCTATCTACACGAGGGTGGTCAGCAGAGGAAGAGGAGGAGGAAGCTGAACCCGTCGGACATGTGAGTGAAACAGACAAAGGTTTGGGCTAAGAAATCTTGCCCTTCATCCACGTCCAGCCATGGTCCATGCAGCCAGCATTTGTCGTGCCTCTTTTCTTTCCAGAAATCTGTTGGTTCTCACTTAGAACAGGGGAAAGTGGACATGATTGCTGCTTTTTCTTAGTTTTCTCTGTTAAATGTTCCACAGTCACTGACCTGCATGTTAGCCGCAAACTGGTCCTTCCTTCATCAATATTCCCCTGTGTGTCCAGCAGACACAGGCGGTAGAGAGAGACATTTTGAAGTGATAGACTTTTAAGAGTTCCTATTCTGAGTTTAGTTTGGGGTCCAGACCTGTGACGGGTGACCGAAAAGTTTATTTCTGACACCCCTTTGTGTTCTGTTGAGGATGCTGCTTCCTTTAGAGTGTGTTGTTGGTGCTGCATGGAAAGGGCTGGGATGCTGAGATGATGGAGTGTTTCAGCTGCCCGTGGCTGCCGCCTGTGGCTGCATAACAAACCACCTCGAATGCCGTGGCTTAAAAGAGAAATCACCCCAGTTCTGCAGCTGAGGCTGGGCTTAGCTAAATGCTGCTTCTATTGCAGTCAGCAGGGGACTGGCATGGGCAAACAGGCTTTGCTGAGAGGGTTGGGGTCTGGCTGGACTCCTCTCTTTCCACATGACCTCACATCTCCTAGTCAAACCTCTCAGATCCAGGCAGCTGGGTCCCAGATAGAATTCTGCAGGGACAAGCCCCAGGGGCACAGGGTTGGCAGTCTCTGCTTGCCTTTACCCTTTCCAGTGCCCCGAGGGTAAGAACGCAGTGCATAAGGAGGGCTACACCCAGGGAAAGCTCACGGAGCATGGACCATGAGGACCACTTGTCACAAACCACCAGGCTTGCTCACCACCAACCCCAAGTTTCCAGCCATGCACAGAGCAGAGATGAAGGGGGGAATGCAAGTTAGTCACTAGTTGTCATGTGTACCAGTAAGTTGCTTATATGTTTGCACATAGCCAAGTGCATGCATGTAGTGATCGTGGAAACACAGATTCCCCTTTATTTAAGAGTTTTATGTTATCCTGCTGAACATTGTCTGGAGGCAGGGTTGTGGGAGAATGGTGAGTGGGGGGAGGGCTTCCAGCCAGATAGATTAATCAATCAGTATTAACATTAATCAGTATCGACATCAAAATGAGATCAGATGCCACAGCCGGATTATCTTAAATCAGTTAACGTGGTGGCTGTGAAAGGCTAGTCGTCTGCATACCTGGTCAAAACATCATTATGTTCTATCATGTCCTGACAATAGCCTGGAAAATTGCCTGAGATATAAAATATTCTTTTTCGTTTTCCCTATTATGCTATACAATATCCTTTACTTTATAGGGATTCTTTCTTTCTTTCTTTCTTTTTTTTTTTTTTTTTTTTACTGTCTTGTTCACTTACTTGAAGTTTTCTATTTATAGCAGGCGTACTATATGGCAGGCCATGAATTCCGTGCTGGGAATGTAGTGGTGAATTAAATGAACCTGACAGTCTCCTCGCACAGAGTTTAGAGTCTATAGCTATTTTTTTAATGACTCTAAAATTTAGGGAAAACTTCGATGAACTTAATTAATGTGAAAGTAAGTGGTCTTGACCTTAACTCTGTAAGTTCCTAGTCTCCCACTATTATAAACTGAGGAAGGGGTGGCACCATCTCTATGCTTTCAGGTTGATGAAAGGAAGATTGAGAGGTTAAGTGTGTACTTGCTCATGTTTACCTGACTTAAGGGAGATGAGTGGAGCTGGAATTCAAGCCCAGCCCTCGTGATATTGAATCCAGTCTGATTACCACAGGACCCTATGGTTTCATTAGAATATTTAAAGCAGTGCTATCTTAGTGAGGCAGCCAGAGATTTCCTGGGGATCTGGCCTTTCTGGTCTCTGCTCATCTCAAACTCTTTGTGAATAGCATTAACCTAACATTGACCTCAATTTACCAGTGGCTTCTTCATAACTTTAATTCTACTTTGACTAGAAAGTCAGCTGCATACTGGGATATTCCTAAACAAAAGGGGACTCTCAAAATGATATTCACAGGTCAGTAGCTCAACATAGTGAGAGATGCAGAATATGGTGAAATTGTTTACCGTGGGCACGTTATTACTTCATCAAACCTCTGGTGTCCATCAACAAAGTGGGAATGACAGTAACTACTGCATAGATTATTGAGATGAGCAAAAGAATCCATGTAAAGTCCGGAGTTTGATCCACAGTAAGCACTAAACTTACCAGTTATTCTCTTGGTGTGATGGTGATGATGATGCTTATAGAGATGCTTTGTCCCTAGTCTTGTTCATCAGAGACGCAAGTCATGTTGTGAGGACTGTATCATCCTTAAGGTCTCTACCACAGAGTTTATTGTGAAAATGTCATGTATAGGCCACGCATCTGCCTGAAAGACTAGAGATATAGATATCGGTTAGCATTAGAATATGTTTTCTCTTCTGCTGATTTTTTTCCTTTGATTGATGCAAAAGAGCATTCAATCTACTAAAACAAAGAAAAATCACAACCGGTATTTTTGGTTTCAAATGTTTCAGCAGAGCCCCGCAAGCGGTGACCTTTTCATTCAACTCTCTTTAGGGTTTGATGCCTATTTTACCTCCCGCACACTTGAAAACAACAGAAGAAACGTCTGGTTTGCTGAATACTGGGAGGAAAACTTCAACTGCAAGCTGACAATTAGCGGATCAAAGAAAGAGGACACGGATCGCAAATGCACAGGTAATTTCATTCTCTTAGTCCTGTTACTCCACATGGCCAGCGCTGAAATGTCTGTGTAACTGACAGAAGGAAGCTTGGCTGGAGACAAATGGAAAAAGTCAATTGAATTTTACTAGATTGTTCAGAGAATGGAACAGGAGCATAAGACTCGGGGGACAGGAGAAGTATAGGCAAGACTATTCTTTTCTGTCCATCTAGCAGCAATTGGCCTTTTCATTGATTCTTTGAATTCAAAAGGGGTCATGTTGCTATGAATGTTCTCACAGACAAATATTGGTCCACGTTGTAGCCAGAAATCTAAAGTTATTTTCACATAGACAAAAATCTCTGACAAATTCCATATCGGACCCTGATTTAAGTGCTACCATGGATGGTATGTATATTTGATTAAGGAAACCAAGTACTTGGGTTTAGAGTAATGAGTTTGAACTGAGTTTCATAACATCAAAGTTAATGACTCACCTGCTATTTAAAATATGTTTAAAAATAGTCACCCAGCCTCATATGTAACCTTGCATAACTATTCCAAATTAAAAACACATGTGTCTGTGTCATATAAATATATTAGCAAGAAGGAAAGTTATATGTTCATTCATTGATCCATTCACAAATGCTCATGGAGCAACTCCTTTCTGCAAAGCAGTGTGCTAGGCACCGGGGATCTGATGGTGAACAAACCTGCCAAGGACCCTGCTTTGGTGCCACTTAGAGAATAGTGGGGGAAATCCACATTATTCCGGGGATCTCTCTATAAATACATCATTTTTAAAATATATTTTTAAAATATATTTTATTGGTTTTTTACAGAGAGGGAGAGGGATAGAGAGTCAGAAACATCAATGAGAGAGAGACATCGATCAGCTGCCTCTTGCACACCTCCCACTGGGAATGTGCCTGCAACTGAGGTACATGCTCTTCTCCGGAATCGAACCTGGGACCCTTCAGTCTGCAGGCCGACGCTCTATCCACTGAGCCAAACCGGTTAGGGCTATAAATACATCATTTTAATCTGTAATACGCGTCTGAGAGCTGCAAGGGTATACAACCAAGGAATTTTACTCATTGGAAGCAGAAACTGCCTCAGAAGACCTCCTTGAGGAGGAGGAGTCACTGGTAGGAGAGGGACAGATTGAAGAATGTCTGTTGATGGTCATGGAAAAAGGCTTGTCGCAGGGGAATTGTGGTACCTCTCAGCATGTGAAAAAAACAGAAAAATGTGATTAAAGGAAAGAAGAGAATGGATGTGTGAGCTGAGGTTGCCAGTGCAGAGATATGGACAAGGAATAAGTCATGTTGGGATGTATGTGGAAATGTGGTCCTTATCCTAAGAATACTAGAAATCATGCAAGGGTGTGGCATGATCCACCAGCTTACCACCCAGCCCTTTATTAAACAGCATTTCCCAGTTCTGTACTTCACTTGTAATGACAACCTTGAAGTCTCACCAAACTTTAAAATGCATTCTGTATGACCACAAAAGCAACACTCATGTTGGAAACACTTCCCGTGTTTAGTTTATTTTGTGATACAGCTCTTTGAACACCCATTCCAAAAGATCTATTAATCAGGAATAATATATGTGAATCATGATACAAAACACACCGTCAATAGTGTGAAGATGCTGAAGTATAGGCCCTTTCCTCAAGAAGTTTTCTGTAAAAAGCAGGAATAAGATATGAACAGAGATGGGAATAAAACAATGATACATAATAAATAGACATAATTGAATGTATAACTCAGTTAATTAGATATCCTACTAACAGTATTCTCTATGCCATGGTATATAGCATCTGTGTTTTCAGAAATATCCTTATCATGTTGGGGGGAAAATCAATTTGATGTTGACTTGATCTAAGTGACACAAAGCTTTCAAGTGAACGTTGAAAAAGAGAGTTTGATGTCTGGATAATTTGTCTATATGGCAAGGAACATACTAGAAATAGCCACATGGTCGATGACAGGTTTTGGTTCTTTCTGACAGGGAATATTCTGTAGAGTGTCTCGTGGCCATCGGGAATGTTCCACCTGAGATCAACCACTGATCCTTTTATATGCTTTAACATAAGCAGTTTTATCTGCAGTCACATTTTAGTGCTGATCATCGAGAATCTGGGTTTATAAAAACAGCTCATTAGCCAAACCACCATCTTTAAAAAATGGAAATACAAGTGGTTGCATTTTCATATCATGCTCCATCCATTTAAAAAATGTATGATCCCATTTACCAAATCACCTGTGGTCCCAAATTATTTGAATACTAGAGGCCTGGTGCACAAAACTTTGTGCACTCGGGGGTGGGGGGGTCCCTCAGCCCAGCCAGTGCCCTCTCGGAGTCAGGGACCCCTCAGGGGATGTCCACCTGCTGGCGTGCCTGGCCATCCTGGGTGAGGGGCTGATGGCTGTTTGTGGGCTGGCCAAGTCCCCCGCCAGTGGGGACCCTCACCCCATGGGGGTGTGGGCAGTCTGGGTGAGGGTCTGAGGGCCGTTTTCAGGCTGCCCACAGCTCCCACTGACTCAAGGTCCCAGCTAGGCTGGCTCAAAGCAGGTTTCTGGGGTTTATCTTCTATAATTGAAACGTTGTTGCTATGAGCCGA
>PVJC01050901.1:0-11672 GCA_004026665.1 Murina feae | reverse complement strand
TAGGTGACGGTTGCTGGCGTGGGTGCCGTCACCCACGGCTGCTGGAGCCACGCAGCCAAGGCCGGGATGGGCAGAAGCCTGTCGGCTCTGTCAGCCCTGATTTGCGGCCCAGCCTGTAATCTCCCCGAGTTCAAAGCGCGCTTAGCTGCTTGTCTTTGTCAAGAGCGCAGTTGGGGATCTTTTATGTGAGTGATGTCGGTTCTCGGCCGACTTTGATTATTTATTCATCCCCCTTCGTGGGTGTGTGATAGCCGGGCACCCCGGAGCCCCTGTCCCGACTGCTTTCGCTCTGAAATTCATGGAGCTTTAGAGCCCTTTGAACGCTGCCTCCCGAGGGAGGGGCGAGGTTTTGAAGTCCTGTCTCTCTCCCCCTGTGCAGTGCCGCAGCACCTTTTGCCACCGTTCCATGCTCCCTTACCGCTTGACATGAGACACCAGGAGGGACGGTACCATCACGAGCCTCACCCTGCCCACGGCGTGCACGGGTAAGTCCTGCCCTCGGCGCGCAGCCTCCCCGCACCGGGGAAGCCGGGCTGCCGGCCCCGCCACCTCTCCCGCCTCCGCCTTTCTTTTTGGAATTCCTCATCTGCATCGTCACCTGTGCCACCCACGGGTGCACTGAGCGGGACCCTGCGTGGCTGTGTGGGTGGGATGTGGACACCCGACTCCCTCGGGTTCCCTGAGAAGGGGAGCACGGCCACCTCCCACCTCACCACTTCCAAGGCCGCCGACTCTCCTGGCGGGTCCGTACACACCCTGTACCCCCGGCAGCGGCAGCCCCTGGAGGCCCAAGGTCTCAGATGAGTACGCTGACCTTCCTCACTTGTTGTCCAGGCGTGACAATTCATCGCACCCCTTTCGCCCTCTGAAGTGTCCCAATCTGGACACTGAGTTCCAGGGTCACCCTACTTCCAAAGACAAGCTCAAAGTCATACTTCGGGGCCCCTTCCTGCTCCTGCTCTGAGTCCGCAGGTAGTGAGGCCCCAGTGCTGTCCCACCACACCTCCTGAAGCCCGTGGCTGATGTCACTCCCTTGGTCTTTATTACCTGAGGAGCCGTGCCCGTGCTACGCCATGTCTGCTTTCAGGAAAGAGGCCACGACCTTCCCTCCCAGCAACCTATCTGCTGCTCCCACACCCGCCCGGGAGGGGCCTGCTGCACAGGACCAGCTGCCCGTGGCCCCTCTTGACCCAGCCACCTCACGTGCCCAGGTGCTGTTTGTGGCTCCAGCACTCACAACCCCGTCGCGTGCCCCTGTGTCGCAGGTCCAGCTGCCCAGCCTGCCTGACATGGCACACAATTCCCACGGGCCACGGGCCACGGGCTCCGGCCTCCTCCCGGCATCACCTCAGATCCCCGAAGCCTCAGCCGAGGACCACCTCCTCCTGAGGGCACTGGGATCCGCACACCGCGGGGGACCCTTCCCCGGATTCCACCGCACTCCCGCACCATGGTTCACCCCGCCCCCCGGCAGGCTCTGCCAGTGGCTGGCGCACGAAGGGGCACAGTCACTGTGTGCTGAGTCACAGCCCTCCTGCGTCCCGCCCTCTGCTCTCGCGGCTCCCAGCACTTGCTGGGCACTCACCACCTTCCAAGCCTGCCCTCTGCCTGGTCGGGCAGGTGACTGAGAAGGGGGCCCGGCCTCAGGTGGCTCCACTTCTGGGCACGCGTTTCCTCCCCACGACGGATCAAATCTGGGATTTGTATTTTCTTTTTAAAAATGTCTTTTACTTCGGAATAATTTCAGACATATCAAAGCGGTTGCAAAAATAGTACAAAGATTTCCATTACGCCCTCGCCGCTTCCTCAGATGCGCTGTGAACCAACTTGTGGGTCTTACCCAGGTGTGGCCAGGGGCCTGCTAGTGTCTCTCTCTGGTTCAGGACCCAGCTTTTGCGTTTAGTGTCTTATCTCTAGCATCACCTTTAATCCGGGACGGTTGCTCAGTCTCTCGTCATGACCGTGGCATTTTTGAAGGGGGCAGCCCAGTTACTGCATGGACGTCCTCCTGGGCTTGTCCGGTGCTGCCTCGGCTTAGAGGCAGACCTTGCGCTTTGGGGACTAATGAGAAACGCGCTGCTGTGCCCTTCCTGCCGGGGGCACGCCAAGGGGACGCTGCCTCCCCCCGGATTCGTTGTGATCGTCTAGTTCAGGTGGGTTTCCCCAGTGTGAAGTTGGTCGCTCTGTAATGACGAAGGAGTCGCGTTGGTAATGTGTGCATGCCCCTTCTCGGCACATTGGCACCCCCAAACTGTCACCTCCACGACAGCTCTTGTCAGAAACAGGTGTTACCGGCTTTTGCCGAGAGCCACTTTTCCATGCACGTTGCTCCTCCCACATTTAGCCGCTGGAATGCTCCTGGGGGAACAGCTAGCTGTGCCTTCTCCCCATTTCTCTTTTCCAAATAAACACACTGATAGTGTGATAGTCTATGGATTACGGTCTCTGGCGATCACTGGTTCCTCAGCGCGCTGTTCCCCGTGTCCCGAATTTGGACATTGTCTCCCTGTCTTCCGACACGTCTCCGTGCGTGTAGCTGGTTCTCACGCACGAGTCACAGCCCTGCCCACCTTGCAGGCCTCGGCTGCTGCGGGCACTGTGGCCCGCCCGGCAGCTTCAGGGAGACGCGTACATTTGGAGCAAGTAGATCCCCCGGAAACTGCTCAGTTGGTGGCATCTGCGCACCTAAGCGTGCTAAGGGCGCTGAGCTCCTTCTAGAAGGGGTTGGAGTTGCTGATCTTCTACTCTTGAGACATGTTTGGCTGGTTCGGCGACACGGGTCCTGGGCACGGCTTCCCTGCCAGGGTCCCAGGGCCAGTTGTAGGCGTGCTCAGTGCCGAGAGCTCCCGGGTGGGAGCGGGGGAGGGGGAGTGCCAGGCAGGCCCCTCGCTGCAGGGGAGCATCCAGGCTCACATCTCCCCTGAGTTGATGGGAGAAGACCCCCCAATGGCGAATGCGATTTCTCGTATTAACTCTGACCTATGACTGTTAGACTCTTCCTGTTTCATCTCAGTCCTCTCAACAACCCTCTGAGAGTGCATTTCTTGTCACCCGCTTTACAGATGCAGGACCTGAGGCAACACAGAGAGGATACCTAGCCAGCATGAGGCTCACCCACGTAGGGGTGTAGGGGTGGCGAGTTAGAAATCTCATTCCCACCCCTGAGCCCAGCCCCTCGGTCGCACACTGGCCTCTCTCGGGAGCACATGTGTGACTCCAGGACTGCTGGGCAGGTTCCACCGAATCCAAAGAGCACAAACCACCCTTGGCGAGGGCACTGCCCCTAGGTGGGTGGTTCCCAGCTGTTAGGAATGCAGGTGCCCGGGCCCGGACCTGCGGAGTCAGCTCCGGACAAGGCCATGGTCTGCATGTACCATGCCTGCTGCAGGCGCAGGTTTGAGACACTGCAGGCAGGGCCCGGCCGCTGAATGGGGATCCTGCTGCTGTCCCTCCCTGCCCCTCCCTGGAGCTGTGGCAGGAGGTCGCCCTGCGTCTTCTCCAGGCCTCGCCGCTCCCCAGCTCTGGGCTGGACACGGGCCACGTCCCTCCTCTGGGCCCACTCCTTCCTGGCCAGGGAGGCGCAGCGTGTGGGCAGAGCACCTGGAGAAGTGGGTGACGATGGCAGGTCGCAGAAGGCTGGCCCGGCCAGCGGCCTGCAGAACAGTCTTGTCCCTCACTGGCCCGGCGCTTCTTTCACCTTCCTGGGTAACTGCAGGGCGCTGGCTGGGTCTCCCGCTGCTGCTGTGAGGAATCGCCCCTCAGTGGGTTAACCAGGACCGTCTGGCCTCGGAGCTTTGGAGGCCAGAGGACTGAGGGCGGCAGTGTTGGGAGAACGTTTCCTCCTGGCGGCTCCAGGAGAGAACCCTTTCCTTGGCTCACAAGCCCTGCCTCTCCTCGCGTGGCCTTTGTCCCGGCTTCTGTCCCCGCGTGCCATCCCGCGCTGCGGTCGTTTCCCCCTCTGCCTCCCTCATCAGGGCACCTGTGATTGCGTTGAGGGCCACGGGACAACCCAGAGCGCACCTGAGCTCAAGGTCTACAACAGCCCTTCCCCACAGGGGGTCCCGTTCCCAGGTCCCAGGGCGCGGGAGGGTCGTTCTCCAGCTCCTGTGGGATCACCAGTCCCAGGGGCGAGCCCAGCATCACCGCGCACAGTACAGGGCGTGAGGAGTTTGTGCCCTGGAGCCGGGCTGCTGTTACCTCACTTCCCGCTGGCCCTGTGAGGTGGGTGAAGTCTGCAGCTCGCAGGGGCAGACACACAGGCTCAGAGGTGTCCCCACTCCCACAGGGCGCGCCCTGCACGGCCGCCAGGCTTGCTTCTGCTCCAGGGTTGAGGGGCCTCGGAGGGCCGGTCCATTCACGCCGGCCGTGGCGGCAGCACTGCTCCCCGCATCCTGCTGGCCTGGCCGCCAGTGGCTCCACCTTGTCCTCAGGACAGTGGGTCCCGGCCAGGCCACAGGGAACAAGGCGAGTGCTGCAAAGCCCGCCCCTTCGCCCCTGCCCTCAGTGTCCCAGGTGAGACATGGGGCAAAGCTTGGGAGGAAAGCAGCCCCTGTGATGAGTCAGGGGGAGCCTGGGGGAGCCCGATCCAGAAGCCGCCGCTGTGGCCGCTCCTCCTCCTTGCCAGCAGCAAATGTGCCTAATTACACACACGTCGCTCAGCAAATGAGGCGCGGTGCCGCCTCCTGCCAGCCCGCCTCGAGGCTCCTGTGTGCGGCTCTGGGCACAGGCCCTGCGCAGGCACCCGGGACCTGGTCCGCTCCGGCCCTCATGGTCCAGTCGCTGTGACGGAGCGCCAGTGCCCAGGACTCTGGGCAGAGGGCTCCCCCGCGGCCTCCTTGCCCTGCCCGGCCCGGCCCGCAGTGGCACTGCCGTCCGCAGCCCTGCCAGGCTCCAGGGCTTGCACCCTAGTGCTGACCAACCTGAAGGAATGAGCGTCAGTTTTCTCCTCTGTAAAAGGGCATAATGCATAGTAAGGGCACCTGCGCCATCTACTGAGTTACTCTGAGAATTAAATGGGGTGATGTAAGTGAGAGTTTGGAAACGCTCAGCAGGTGCTAACAATGGTTGCTATCGCTGGTGCTGCTCCATTGGCCTATCAGAGAAGGCGGTTTCAGGCAAAGGACCTGTGTGGCAGGGGCAGGCCATGCCATGCCCTTGGACGGACTGCTGTCGGGTGGCTGTGGCACAGGAAGGTGGGAGATTGGGCTGAGGGAGTAACCCCTGGAGATGCAGAGAGGAAGGTCTCTACCCCAGGAAGGATTTTTCCTTCCAGCAGCAGGAGCCACCTTCCCAGTCACCAGAGGTACAGACCTGACAGGGCGTGCAGAGCTTGCTAATGCTCAGAGCCTTCCAGAGGGGAATGGCCCTGCCCCTGGACCCCTGGGGCAGCACCTCTTTCCTGTAAGCCACAGGTGATGGGGAGACAAATGGCTGGAGGGAGGGTTCTTGCTGGTCAGGCAGAGTGCTCTTGTGACCCCCACCCCCACCCCCCAGAACAGGCTCCTGAGGCTCCAAGAGCCCTTTCTCAGGGTGAGAAGAAGGGAAGGAGGCCCCGCGCCCCCCGCTGCCTGGAGACTGCCCTTGGAAGCTGGCTCACCCACGCGTCCTGCAAGCGGGAGTATAGCTGCCCAGGGCTCGGTTCACTCGTGCGCTGGCCAGGAAGGTGGAAGCTCATGTTCCTGGCTCAGGAGGTGGGGACCTTCCACTCACTGTGTCCCTTGTGTCCTTCCCATCCCAGCCCTGCCCAGGGCTTCAGAGGGGACCCATTCCAGCCACTTCCAGCTGGAAGGTTAGAGACCATCCCGTGCAGCAGTTCTCAAACCTGGCTGACGGTCTGACTGGGGTGTGTATGAAAGAGCCACATTCCTGGGCCCCTGCCCTAGAGCTTCTGGTTCTTTCAGGCTGCGGCGGGGCCTGGGAATCTGCTTTTTCACAGGTGCCCACAGGCCGGAGTCCACAGGTGCCCAGAGGCTGCCTTTTGCGTATTCTGTACCCACGAAAGTCGCCCAAGTTGACCAAAATCGATTCGTATTCTCAGCTTGCAGAAGGACGTGAGCATATTGGGGTGCAGGTCGGGGAGCAGTGGATAGTGGCGTCTCAGCCACTGGAAGGACAGTCCCCTCCTCTCTCCTGCGACCGGCTCCACACCTGACCGCGATGTCCACGCACCCCAGCACCTGCCTTGATTCTGGGCCCGAGCGCCACTAACCACTCCCCTGCAGATGAGAGCTATGGCTGCGGCAGCGGTCACGGCCAAGGCCACCCTGCACGGGGAGGGAGGGCCTTGCTGACAGATGGTCCTGGGCTTACCTCTCGGTTCATGCAAAGCCAGCATGCTGACTCCAGGCCTTTAAGGAAAGGGAGGGACTGCCAGCTGGTGGGGGTGAGTACCCACCTCCCACCATCATCCGCACACTTTGTCACACGTGCAAATTACCCAGAGGGCCCTGAGAGCGCCCTGAAGATGCCTGATGCTGGCGCCTGCATGTCAATGGGGTGCTTAGCCCTCCCTGTGTGCTCGTAAGAAAGTCGTTTCTTTGCTGTTGCTGGCGGAGCTCCTGACCGTCCCAGGCCGGGGCTGTGGAAGATGGCTTTCTCCAAGGTCAGTGTTCCGTGAAGACCGCCTGCCGTCCTGCGAGCAGCAAGCACGTTTGCGCAGCCTGTGGCTCACTTGCATTGTCCTGGGCCCCAACAGCCCTGTCCTCAGCCAGTCACCGAGGAAGGCGACAGGCCGGGAGAAGGGGACACCGAAAGACGTGGGCATTTTCCTGTAGATTCTTGGCACAACACACCAGCCTCGTGGTTCACAGAGCACTGACTTGTCCGTGGTTTTCAAAAACTGTTCTCCTCCCTCTGCAAATGTGAGTTTTTCAAAAACTTGTGGGAAGATGAGATTTCCGAAGGGCAAGTCTACCTGGCTCCTGGGCCAAGAGGTTGCATGGGCCTGGGGTCACCCACCAGGGCCTTGTACCACCACCGCTGCCACCACCGCCGCCTCCGCACCCCCATCTCCTTCCCCCCACCACCCCACCCCCCCGGGCTCCTTGCTCTCCTCTGCCTCCAGGGAGCACTCCCTACAAACCCATGGTGGCCGACCACTTCTTCAGAGCAGCTGGACAGCAGGCACACGGAGCCCGGAAACCTGGGACCAGGCTGTTTGTAGGGCCAATGTGCCAGCCTCCGTGGCCATATGAGGACTGCGTGGCAGACATGTGGGGCCTTGGCTCACAGCCATGTGACGATGTGACGGCCCTCAGAGACCCTCTAGGCAGGCCTTCCCCTCTCGGGGCAGTCACAGCCCTCTGAGTCGTATCCTCTCCCCTCATCGACACCCAGGGAGGAGGGCGCATTGCCACTCCGGTTTCCGCTTGTCAAGTAGGGAAAGCCAGCAAGTGAGGCTGGCTGCTTTCCCCGGCAACAGCCTCCTAGTAAGCAGCACAGCTGGGAGGGGAACCTGGAAAGGTGACCCCGAGGCCCGCTGCTACCTGGAGCTCCGAGGGCCGGGCTCCCCGCTCCGGGAAGGTGCGGCGCAGACGGCTCATTCATAATGGAGGCCGGCCTGTGAAAGTTTCATGAGGAGCGTGTCTGATAAGGCGGCTGCTCTTTGATCTTGGGTGAGTGCTGGCTTCTCCCAGAAGAGACGCTGCCTGGCCTGGGCTTTAGAGAGAGCCCCTGTGGCCAGCCCAGGGCAGGAGCGGCCCGGAGCAGAGCACATCTGATGTGCAGAAATGAGGCAGGCCTGGGAGGAGCTGCCCGGTGGGACGCTTCTGCAACATGGGAGGTGGCCCACTGGGCCCTCCCCTGTCCTGCCAGGGACCCATCGTCTTGGCCGTTTCCCATCCCACCCCCATGGATGTCGGCAGAACAGGGTGGGGCAGCGTTCACAACCTGCCTTTGTCCTGGGGCTGCTGTGTAACCTGTGTGAGACTTGGTGTCCCCATCTCTAAGACGGGGACGCAGCCGCACCCCACCTGGGTGGGCATGAGGCGTAGACGCGTGTGCGAAGCATGCAGAGCAATCACGAGCTTTTCTCGGTCTCAGGCGGACACCAACAGGACACACTCATTTCATTCCAGGTGCTCTGTTGGGTGCAGGCCGGTGGTAGCATATCCAGTCCTCCGGACACCCTGTAATGTGGGCACTGTCCTCCCCAAGTCCTAGAGGAGGAAACTGGAGGTGCCCAGCATCGGAGAGCTTCCAATCTTCCTGCTCCAAGGGGACAGGGGGGTGAAAAGGGGTGGGCAGTTGAATTAACCCCTGTTGCCCGTGTGGCTAGGTCTTAACCAAGTCCATCTGTATGACCTCCTTTGTAGGCGCAATTTTATAACCTAATTTCCCTACGAAAACAGCAGTGTTTACTTAGTAAGAAATCTGCTCTTTGTCAACTGGAAACAGTGATTTCTTTATTGCGGCTCTCCGCAGGGCCTGACAGCCGAAAGCTGGCACTCAGCGCGGGCTGGCGAGTGTGCGGGCTGTGATGGGAACAGGGTGAGCCGAGGGGCGATGGACTGCGTGCGCACAGATGTGTGTCCATCACAGAGCAGACCGGGTGGGCGGCTGGGACTGCCCAGAGGGGAGCCTGGGCAGCAGACAGCTGGAGCGGCCTAGAGGAGCCCCGGGTGACAAGGGGGGCAACTGCTGAACCCTCCTCCCTCACACGCTCTCCAGCCGCCCACACACATTCACAACCAGCCCTGCGGCCACTCCACTCCCACCCGGAACCCCGTCCACTCAGCCAGCTGCTCGCCCAAAGCCAGCTTCCACCCAGCTATGCTTTTGTAAAAATTTGGTCCTTTTAAATGTCAAAGACATACAAAAGAACAGCAAAAGCATGGTGGACATATACGGACATGCACCCCGTGTCCTGCCAGCCCAGGCCGAGGGTATGGCAGCACCTTGCAGTCCCGCGTGCCCCTCCGCTGGCAGCCCAGCCTCTTCGGTACTATCTCCGGGGCTTGGAGCTGGCCGTCCCCTGACCGCGGTGGCGGCTGCCGGTAGGCGATGCCCCAGCAGCGCGTCGTTGGGTTTTGCCTGGTGAGCCTTGCGGAATGGGACCGCGGCAGGCGTGTTCCCGCTTCACACCGCTCAGCTCCTTCTGCAGATTCGCCCGCTAGTGCTGGGGACCCACGTCCTCAGCCTCGCTGCTCAGTGTCGGCAGGCAGCTGCGATGCGCCTGTGCCTTTGCTCTCTTGAGCAGATTGCCGGGGTGCTGCTGTTCCAGCCCCCGGGCCCCACCAGCCTCTGGGAACGAGACTGCCGCGTCAGGGGGGTGGACGTGGTAACCCTCCCAGAGGCCTCTGTCGGCTCTGCTGACCTCACCCCACCAGCAGGTTGGAGGGCTCAGCTCCCTCCACCTCCTTGGTACCAGGAAGGTGTTACCAACATTCACATTTCTGCCACAGCGGCATCTCCCTGGGATTCCAATTTTCTGCTTTCCTTATTACTGAAGAAGCTGAGCGTCCTTTTCTTATTGACCGGTAACATTTCCTTCTTATGAAATGCCTGTCAGCAGTTTGGGCCGTTTGTCTATGGAGTTGTCATTTTCCTGTCGATTTGAATGAGCATTTTACGTTGTAAGACTACGCATTCCACGATGAGTTGTGTGCGTCACGAATAACCTCTCACAGTTTTGGCCTGGTCCCTTCCTTCACTCGCTGGTCCCTTCACTCGCTGGTCCCTTCACTCGCTGGGTGCAGAGACGTTCCCGTTGTAACATAGCTCATGCTATCGACATTTGCTTTAGGATTTTCTCCACATATTCTCCTCCTGCCCAGCTGTCTGGTCAGAGCTTCAGCCCTGGGCTCTGTTAGCTATTCCCCCAAAATGACCTGCCCTTGGCTCAGCTCTTCTGTCTCAGAACACCAGGCCTGCACTACTGAGGCCTTCTTTCTGGTCTTCCCTAAGAGTCTGGGCCCAGCTCAGATGCCGCCTCCTGCAGGAAGCCTTCTCAGATTGCCCCAGCAAAGCGGATGAATGATTCCCTCACCCTTAGTTGTGTCAGCACCCTTTGTTCTGTTTGCAGGCTGTAGTCAGTGTCCACACTCTCTTCATAACCTCACAGGTCCCAGCATGCTCCTTTTTGTCAAGGCAACCCTGCGGACTATAGGCTTGGGGGGCCCTGAGCTCATGGCTGGACCTGGGGCACCTGCTCAGCAGTAGCATCGCCACACCCTGGTAGCTTGTCCTCCCCACAGCCTCAGGGACACTCATGCGCTCCGCTGGGATCTGTACGCGTGTAGCCTCAGGTGGACCTTGGGAATGTCGGTGTCCACTCCTGGTGCTGCACTCGTCAGTCAGGTTTGTGACCACCAGCCCAACTTCCTGGGCGTGAAGCCTGGCTGAGTCTCCCTCGGACCCCAGCCGGCCCAGTGCCGTCAGCGGCTGGTGCTGAGTGAGCACTGGCTGGCGGAGGGAGCAACGGGCAGTGCATGAGCCGTGGATGGCTGGGCGGGGGCCAGCGCTCTCGGGGTGCCTGCCTGCTGGGGTACAGAGCCTCCTCCGCATGGGTGGGCAGCCGGCCCCGGGGCAACGTGCAGCCTGACGCAGCACCCGGCCTGGGCTCCGGCCTGGGCGGGCGCAGCTCTGCAGCGCTTCCCGAAGGAACTCGCGTCTGGCAATAGTAGGCCCTGAGGGTGCTTTTAAAGGGGCTTGACTTCTGGACAACGGGGAAGTGGCTCGCCAACACAGTTTCACACATCAAACAAAACCCCCCAAACCCAGGGGAGCCCGGCGGAGCTGTCGTCCGTCCGTTGGGGGACCTACAGCAGCAGGCGCTGCCCATGCTGCGGGGATGCCCGGGCGAGAGCAGACACGCCTGCCAACCCCCAGCCCTGGCACTAAGGAGCCCTAGGCGGGGGTGAGCGAGCTCAGCGTGGCAAGGCCACCTTCAGGGACTGTTCTCCCCGCGGTCAGCGGGCCTGCAGCCCCTGCCGGTGTTTCTGAGGCGGCGGTGCCTGGCCCCAAGCAGGTCAGCAGCTGCGTAAGGGTCACGCCTGCCCACCCCCACCTGCTGACCCCTCCATGGCCCTGCCATCCTGGTGGGTGGTAGCGTCTCAGCCCAAAGGCGGGACCGGTGCGTGCACACAAGCTGTCCTTGGGGCAGGAGGCTTGGCATGTCGGGGCTGTTGGCAGGGCGCACTCACCTGTGGGGAGTCAGTGACCGTGTAATCCCGGTGGCGGGCGGGAAGGCACGTCCCAGGCCTGTGTGCGGGGTTGGGGGGTGGGCAGGTGGCGCACGGAGCCTGGAGGCCCTTCTGCAGGAGGGCAGTCTCTCCACCTTGCCAGCCTGCCCTGATGGAGCTCCGACGGGAGCTGGGCTACCCCAAGAAATAGCACGCGGCCCTGCTCTTGGGGGGCTGAGGGGTGGGAAGAAAGGTGATGGTGAGGGTGAGAACCATGTCACTGGGCCAGAGCGGACACAGAGGGCCCACTCCTGCCTGCTTCCAGCCCTGCTGACCTGCACGGCAGGCCTTTGTCCAAAGCCATCAGGAGGGGCGCCGCCCGGGTACCAGGGTCCTGCCCTCCAGCTCCTGCCCCAGCCCAGCGGCTCCTGCTAAGTCTGGGTGAGTCAGCACCCCTCAGCCCTGCATTGTCTGCCTTTCCAAACAGGCACTTGGGTGGGGCCCAGGGCCCGACCCTGAGCTTCCGTCCCCACCTCTGTATTGAGGAGCACG
>PVJC01050900.1:0-11653 GCA_004026665.1 Murina feae | reverse complement strand
CCCTTCCCTTCCCTTCCCTTCCCTTCCCTTCCCTTCCCTTCCCTTCCCTTCCCTTCCCTTCCCTTCCCTTCCCTTCCTTTACTTTCCTTTCTTCCTTTTTATTAATCTTTATTGTTGAAAATATTACATATGTCTCCTTTTTCCCTCAATTGACCTCTTCCAGCCACTATACCCCCCAACCCCACCCCAGGCCTTCACTGCACTACTATCTGTATACAAGTGTTATTTATGCATATATGCATATAAGTTCATTGGTTGATCTCTTCCCACCCATCCTCCCCTGCCTTCCCTCTGAGGTTTCATAGTCTGTTTGATGATTCCATGTCTCTTTACTACAATCTCTAGAGCATGAGACAATAGAACAAGTTCCCATTCCTGGTAATAGCCCTTTAGATAGTATTTGGAGATAGTCCTCTTAACTACAAGATAGTTTTGTTTTTCAGGCTGGTGGCCTTTAAACAACATAGCATATGTATATAACAATAACTCTAAATTTTGTTCTAAAGGAAAATGGTTTCACCACTCACTAATGATATTTTATATTTTTAAAAATTTCTATAGTGAAAACTCACTAATTCTAACAGAGTAACAGAAAACTCTAAAATTTACCTGTGAATTTCAAATTACATTCAGAGAAAACAATTGCATTATATTGATGTATGTAACCTCATGAATTTTTGCAGAATTCTCACATACTTATTTACGCCACTAAATTCTTAGAAATTGTAACTCAAAATTATTTTTTAAGCTATGGGTTATTTGTCAAAATATTATTCATGGTTGGATTTCAGCATATAATCAAATTTTAGCCAAAAGTCGTTGTTGTATTTATTCTTATTAATTCAGAAATAGTAAGTGCATAATATCATTATTTTAAGTGGTACTAGAAACATAATTTACATTAATTCTTTGGGACAATAAAGGACAGGAAATACTACAGGGGTGGAAAACCTTTTTTCTGCCAAAGGCCATTTGGATATTTATAACATCCTTCTCAGGCCATATAACATTATCAACTTAAAAATTAGCCTTCTATATTTGGTCAAATATTTAATTAACTCACCCCTAATGCCTTGGCAGGGCCAGAGTAAATGATAAGGCTTGTGGGCCTGATGTTCCCCATCCTTGACTTAGTGGAATGAGTATAACATCATAGAAGAGAGAAGAAATTCCAATGTGGTAAACCAAGCTATGTAAACCTTAACTCTCAAATTAAATAATTATACAAGAATAATACTTACGGATACAATTCTGAAAGTTGTTCAGCTATTGCATAAGCTGTCGGGTCTCTGTCTAAAGCATACAGAGTGATATCTGGCTCTTTCTGCAGAATGGCTCTTGTGTGTCCTCCTGAACCAAATGTCATATCTAGAAAAATCTAACCAACACAGAAAGAGAAAATTTACCACTTAGCTTAAATAAAACTTATTGTTAGCTATCTTAATTTTTAGCAGCATATAATGATTTTCAGAGCTGATAGCAAATACAAAAACAATTATAATTTTTGCCCAGAGTTCAATTTGTTATACAAGAGATCTGGATCAAATGAGAGTGATCAGTCCAAAAGAACTGGTCAGAGGATCAGTAAAATGATAATCTCTGGCACAGGCCGGCCAATTCATGACAAATTTACATTTTACTCCATAAAGTCAAACTGGCCAGTGCTGTGTGCTGCCAGCTTAATGCTTTCCAACACCTGGCTGGTAATGATATTTCCAACACTTTCTCATCATTTGGAGATTCCCTACAATTAGTGTTTCATTTTTCTTAATTTCTCTAAATGTCTTATATTAAACATAAAAATATTCAAGAATACAGTAAGAGTATGGGCATAGGACAGATATTTAAAAATCTAAACTATAAAATTGACAAATTAACAAAAATGACTTGGAAAAAAGCCCAAAGTTTAAGTCAAAATGCTTGGGGTAAATTCTAGCTTTGCCACTGAACAGCTGTATGTCTTTGGGTAAGTTACTTAAAATTCCAGTGCCTTTAGATTTCTCCAGGATTTAGAAAGAAAAAGGTCTAGACAAAAATATCAGCAATATCTACCTAATTTGTAAGGTGACACATAATTTCTAATCTAAACCAAGATTATTTTGAGACTGAAAGACATGTCAGTAATAATTTTACCAGGACAACAGGACATAATGTATAGAGTGATGCAGATCTTTAAATGCTAGGATCATTCTTATTACAAAATAAACTTAATTGGATCTAAATCTACTCCTTGGCTATTTTACTTGGACAGGCCATAGAGAAAATAGGTCAGCCTGGCCAGCGTGGCTCAGTGGTTGAGTATCGACCCATGAACCAAGAGGTCATGGTTCGATTCCCGGTCAGGGCACTGCCCAGGTTGTAGGCTTGATCCCCAATCAGGGCATGCAGGAGGCAGCTGATCAATGATTCTCTCTAATCATTGATGTTTCTCTCTCTCTCTCCCTTTCTCTCTGAAATCAATAAAAATATATTGTAAAAAAAAAAAAAATTAAAGAAAATGGGTCAGAGGTGAGCAAAAACCAGACCTGGACCATAAGAAACATATGAATGAACAAGCCAGTTGGTTATAACTGATTTTGAAGTAAAGACTCCCTCAACACATCCTCTCAAAGTTACGCTCTCAGTTTAACGTGCCTTTTCAATAAGCTTCATTGATACTGTGAAAATAAAACAATTAAATCAATAATAATATTGAAAACTATGACAAATACAGACACTATAAACCAGACCATTAAAAATATTTAAAACATAACTTTTTTAAGTCCAAGGAGAAATTCTTGTAATAGGTTTGAATATTTCCCTGCCCTGAATGCTATAACTTATTTCAGGGAGAGTGGTCAGAAACAATGAACAATTATGCTTTGATTTTTCCATACTAGCTCCCATGCTGAGTCCCAAACTCTGATCAAATCCTCAGAAAAGTTAGACTTCTATTTGAAGAATAATGTGGAGGAAATCTTCTGATCAAAACTGAGAAGAGGAGGGATGTAAAATATAAGTGATGTTCATGTGGTAAAAATGTACAAGCACTGCCTTTTAACAAAAATGTGTTAACATAACAACCTTGCACTTCTATTACTATGAGCACAAAAGGCACAGCGACACACATTTTTCATCATTTTAAAAAGTAACTTTAAACCAGTCCTAAGTCTTATTATTTCATGGTTATTAGGAATACACATTTAAATCTCAAGATCAAATAATTTCCCTTCCCACTCTGTATCCTTATTTTACGCATCTACAAGTGGATAAAAGTCTCCCACCATACTTTATCCCACTTGTAAATTTGTCAGGGGTGTAGCATAATTTTAAAAAAATATATATTTTATTGATTTTTTATAGAGAGGAAGGGAGAGGGTCAGAGAGTCAGAAACATCGATGAGAGAGAAACATCGATCAGCTGCCTACTGGGGATGTACCCGCAACCACGGTACATGCCCTTGACCGGAATCGAACCTGGGACCTTTCAATCCGCAAGCCGACGCTCTATCCACTGAGTCAAACCGGTTAGGGCAAGCATAATTTTAATAAATAACCTCCAAGGCAAAACTGTAAACTATTTTCTTGCTATGGCCAATATCAAGCCTTGCTTTAAATGTGGATTTAAAGTAGGAGTATAGCAAATAAAAGAATTTGCATATGGTTACTTTATCTCAAGCCAGAAAAAGTTCCAATCAATATTTAAAAGGAAAAAATCCTCATCATTAAGAATATTCTGGAAAATGTGAAATGATTATAATTTACATGATTATTTTTTAATATATCATGATTATGCCCTTGGAGATGTACTAACAATCAAGGATGTTCCCGTAGGAAAAAAAACAATCTATTCTTTCCAGTCAAGTGTAACACAAAACAAAAAGTAGGAGACAAATGGGGATTTATGAAACTACAAGTGAACCCCATTATATGCCTTGGGTTAACAGGTGATTGGAGCTATCAATTTTCATTTTTAAAATTATAATATACATTGTTCATCAAATATAATAGTAAATCACTCAGCATTATAAATGAAAGGGGAGCAAATTAGTTTTCTCTTCTCTTGTTCATTAACTTCACATAAGACCACTTTTTTAAAATTTGTACAAGTTGATAATAAAATAAGAAGACTGGACACATTTTTTTCAAAATAAATGTATAAAAACAAATAAATCTCAATGTTTCAAAATAATCCTGTGTCTCATCTATACATATGTTCTGATGTATACCTTATGCTCCAAACATACATGAAACTCCTTATTTGAAATTGCCTGATATAATTTATCTAAAAAGCCAAACTCATATTTGATACCAATAGTTTACTCCGGTAATTTCACTTATCACCTATAAGACCCTGATCAAATCATTTTAACTCTCTGAGCTTCAATTGCTTCATCTAAGAAATGGGGATAAAATGTACCCGTTTATGCAGCTGGCTGGCTAATGAACTGAGCGAGAATGGACCCAGTACTACCAGAGATTTCCATGACCCTTTGTGATCCCACAGGATCTGCAAAGGTTAGAACAAAAGGCATCTCAGGGAAAACTAAGTATGGTAATTGGCTAGTGATAAGATACAGGGCTTTGGTATAGTTCTGGATGGTGTGTGTCGGGGGAAGGGGGGAGGCAGGAATTGGAGGGTAGATAACTGAGACTGATGGCTTCTCAGCACAGGTAGTTGAGGCTCAGAATCAAAATGAAGATGACTTTCTAAAAAATAAACTAGCATTTCAAAGAATGGATTCATAACTATAATTCTCTAACTTGCCACCAATTAAATATAATAGGTTCAGTGTACTATAGTAGGTGCTTAGTATATATTTAGTGATGATATATGAAAAAAGCAGCCTCCACGGTAATTATGATAAAGATAGCAACACTCATCTGTGCTTATGAATTCAGAAATGTTCATCAAGATATGACTTATTACCATAGAACCATGTAAAACAATTGCAATATGTACAACTTTTTAGTCATTTAACATCAATGTAGTCCTATTATTAAATATTCATTAATGAACAGAACTTTTCCAGGACACTAACGGTGATCTGTAATTAATAGTGTCATATAACTAACTCTATATAGTATCATGTTTTTGTTTGTTTGTTTTTTAAATATACTACTTTACTGATTTTTACAGAGAGGAAGGGAGAGGGACAGAGAGTCAGAAACATCGATGAGAAACATTGATCATTCACCTCCTGCACACCTCCTACTGGGGATGTGCCTGCAACCAAGGTACATGCCCTTGACCGGAATTGAACCTGGGACCTTTCAGTCCATAGGCCGATCGATGCTCTATCCCCTGAGCCAAAACAGTTAGGGCATCACGTTTTTATTTGCTGATCAGCTCTTCTTTACATTTGAAATAGTAAAATGAACATTTATTATTTTAGGTTAGCTCTTTTAAGCAAATACAACTAAATGACATTTTATCCCCAAATGGTCTTCTAAATACCATAGAAATGATTGGGTTCTACCAGGATGAGTAACACTTGCATAGTTGAGCCATAGCTGTGGATCTGATATGGACAAGGTACAGACACAGACTTTCAGAGCTCAAAAAGATATAACAGACTATTTATTCCACCCTCTCATCTTACTTATGAGGAGACCAAGGCCCGAGGAGGGTAGCTGATAGCTAGTTGAGGGCAAAGCTGATATTAAAACATAGCTCCTGTGCTCTTTCTACTTCATTTCATAATACTCCCCCACTGAAATTATATAATTGCGCTGAAATTTTAAAAAAATTGTTCTTTGAAAAGTATTTTTTCTTAGTATGAAGATAGATAGATGTGGGAATTTTGCATCTTTTTAAAACATATTTTTCAATTATAGTTGACATATATTATATGAGTTCCAGGTATACAACATAGTGATTAGACATTTATGTACTTTATGAAGTGATCAACCCATACAAAAAATCCTAGTTTGATTCTATTATTATACATTGCTCTTTCTACAGTATACCTAGTACCACACTTTCATACCTCTCCTATGTGACAGACTTTAAGACTTAGCTAAGGATGATACTGAAAGCAGAGACTGACAGAAATCAAGCAATTTGCCCAAGCTCATCCTGCACAGACTAGATAATTAGGTATTTTTTCCAATCCAACAGTTTTAATCACTGAAACTTTTACACTGGAATAACACTGCTACAATTGGACACAAAAACATTTTTAGCCATGAATAGTATGAGGGCAAATCTTCAAATTTCATTTTCCTAATGTTGCTTAGTCATTTCCAATCTGTGTGAGATTTTTAATAGTAAGTTCTCATCTGAATTTGGAAACAATATGGTCTGGTTTCACTTTAAAATTTCTTCCTATGAATATTTTCTTTTCTGGAAATCACTCATTTTGATTTTTAGAATTAAAGTACTTTTGAAAATTTTAAAACTTCACCTATATGCAACTACTAGTTTCATTTTGAAATATAAAAATGTCTCAGCTATATACTTAACTTAGATATTTCCCCTGGGTGATTAAATTAAAATGTATGGCATTTATTAATAACCTATATATTTACTGACCATTCAATATAGCTTAGGATATGGAGGTAATACAAAGATATTACATTATGGGCCTTCCCAGTTTGGTGAGGAATTTTAGACATGCACATAAATAACTACCAGTAAAAAGAAATCAGTAATATAAGAAAGGCATATATAACATTTTATGAGACTAAAAAATAGATATTTTAACGAGTAGTGAGGTGAATAAATTAAAATAGGTTATAATTCAGCTGGGCCTTGCAGGCTGGGCAGAACTCGGGACTCATCCTTTCTTTTTACTCTCCATATCCAGTTACCAAGTACTGTTGATTTTACCATATAAATAGGTCTTAAATCTTTCCAATCCCATTTTTAATTCAGGTCCACACATTCTGTGCTTTACTGTTGCAATAAGCTCACAGCTCATGTCCATGCCTGTAATCTCACTTCTAATTCTTCTTGCTACCCTGCTAACAGTATATCCTTTCTGAAATAAAACTGTAGCATGTAACAATCCTATTTAAACTCCCTCACAGGCTTTTCAAAGCTACATAACAGAATCCAAACATGTAGGCATAATGGATATTCTTCACTGGCTATAGCATTTCTTTCCATCATCATCTCTCACTACTCTCAGACATAAGTTTTACCAAATTTTCTCTAGCCACACAGAAGTATGTGCAATTATCAAACATGCCAAACTGCCTTGTGCCTCTCTCCTTTTGTGTAACATTCTATCTTCCTCAAACTTTATTCTCAAATAATTATGAGACTCCTACTCTGTCCATCGTTCGATTCTAAGAGTTGGAAATAGTAGGCCAAAATAGAAATGGCTCTACTTTCATTTCAGCCAGAAGGTCTTAGTATCTTGAGTGCACAGCTCTTTCTTTCTAAAATACTCCTCTATCCTCTAGAAGATGCCCTAAACATCTGTGTCCCTGCTGTCAAAAAAATACATGACACACAGAATGTAGTCCATAAGTAGCTAGTGAATAAATAAGTAAATAAAAACAGACTTAAACCTTAGCAAAGGTATAGGAATAGGAAAGGATATGTCATGTATAGGGAGAGCCAGTTGGACTGAATTACAGGATTTATTTAAATAAGACTGAGGGAAGGAGAAAAGATAAACATGTGCCAGATATTGTGCTATTTCTTGTGATATGCTCCCTAATTTATTTATTTATTTATTTTTAAATATATTTTATTGATTTTTTTTACAGAGAGGAAGGGAGAGGGATAGAGAGTTAGAAACATCGATCAGCTGCCTCCTGCACACTCCCTACTGGGGATGTGCCCACGACTAAGGTACATGCCCTTGACTGGAATAGAACCTGGGATCCTTTAGTCTGCAGGCTGATACTCTATCCACTGAGCCAAACCGGTTAGAGCTGCTCCCTATTTTAATCCTTATTGTAGCCCTGTGAGATAGATAAACTTGGAAATAATGCTGGAATGATAGTGTGAAGCCAAACTGTAGTAGCCTTAAAAGGCCAGGATGAGTAATAGGCAGCCTATTTGCTAGATGATATACAGCTTCTAGAACTTCTTTTCTAAAGTACAAAAATAATTTAATCGCCCACAGTGTTAGGCAGATGGTAGGGTGTGAGAACACAGTGGTGACCTGGTGTAGAGTACTTAAGTAAGAGGACACAAAGACTTAAACTGGCAACCTGAATGGTGAGCAACGACAACAATAACAATGTAGGGTACATGTACCGAGTGTCAAACGTAATGCTAACATGTTATCTGCATCATTTATTCATTTAATGAATAGTGATAAACACACATGCACACATGCACATACATGTGCACATACAGTTAACTGATGTGATTCTCAAAACCACACTCTGAGATGTGTTACTATTTTATTTTACAGAGGAGAAAGGGTAGGTTTAGGGAGGATTAGGTAAATTGTCTGAAGCATAGATAATAAATGGTGGAGGCAGACTTTAAAAACAATTCTGTCTTCTGAATACGTACTACTTTGCTTTTTCTTATAGACAGAATAGACTAATTAAATGTGGTGAGTGGAGAAGTGAGAGAAATAAAAAATAATCACAAAGCATGCTCTCTGGGTGACTAAGAAGATAACATTTACTGTGCAATTATTATGTGCTAGCACATTATCCGATATAATAAAACGGTAATATGCAAATTGACCAAACGGCAAAACGACCAGAATGCCTGTGGCCCCTCCCTGCCAGCCAGCCCTGCCCCTGTGCCGGCTCACCCATCCCGATCAGCAGAGGGGCTACCTGTGGGCCCTTGCCCTGGCTGGCCCACCCCTGATTGCCCCCATCGGGCAATCAGGCTGGACATCAACAGTGCACAAATTCGTGCACCAGGCCTCTAGTAACTCATATAATAGCTTGTATGATAGGTAAAATAATCCCATTTTATAGATCAGTATAGTCAAGCCATTTACTTAGGAAAACATGAATTGGTGGTAAAATTAGACATAAAGGTAAAAATTAGATAAGCATTTTTCTCTCCCTTTCACACTGCCCTGCCAACACACACTCCTCTCCCACTTCCCAGATAGTGTTAGAAAGGACAAGAAAAAACATCTTACTCCAGAAGAGAGAAAACTAAAAGTATGAGAAGACACAGGCAGCTTGATAGGGACAACAAAGAGATTTAAAATTTTTATGTGGGAATAAAATAACTCTTTGTAGTAAACTTGAAACAGTGAAGTGAGGGGCATTACTGAGCAAAGATTTTGAAAAAATAATAGCTAAAAAAATTGAAATCCACAAATGTTATGCCATTAATCTATGGTGGGAGCAAGAAGTTTGGTTCCCAAAAATGTTTCAAGAACATTAAGTTCTAATTTTATGTTTAAAATCTCATATTAATAAAAAACATTATATAATAAGCACTAAGATAAATAATATTCATTATATGTACATATTATGCCACCTTTGGGATTATTGTGCCCTAACTACAGTGTACCTGGTACCCATTTACCAAAGGTGGTGGGGGGAAGGGGTTAAAGGAGCTTTGATGTAATTGCTGAGGCAAATGTTAGCAGAGGCAGATAGTTATTCAAACATGATATGATATGATATATATGATGATGATATGTTATAATATTTTGACAAAAAACTTACTAGAGATATCTGTTTTATAATCACTGAAGTGTTTATAATGCTAAGGCAAGTCATTGTTCTACCACTGTATACTGAATCACTCAGCCATTATCAATGACTTCTCTCAAGCTTTACTTATCTTTTCTGCCTTATCTATTGACAAGTAGACATTTGTCACACTGATGCATTTGTAGACCTGAAATAAATTAGAACATATAACTGTGAACATAGAAAGTCATCAACCTTATAGTCAGCTAACATTCTGAGCAAACATTTTAATCTACAAAACCCATTTATTACTCCCTTGTCAAGGTTTGTTGAGTATCTGCCTGCTACGTGCTTATTTTGTTTAATTTGTAACTATTACATGGGTTTATGTAAAAGAAAAAAATCTTAAAAAGGCATAAAAGTTATATCACAAACAAAATAATGCATTGCAATAAATTTATCTCTTTTCCCACTTTATTAAGAGTGTTATGTTACTATGACTCATTCTCCTAAATTCTGCAAACATTTCATCTTATAGCTTAAATTCTATCCTATTTACAAAAAAAATCTTTGTCATAACAGAACTCGTTTTTAATCTTCTTTATAAAATATGTCCTTCAATTATATTGAATTAAATGATTGTAGTAGTCATCTTTCTTGGCGATGAGTAACTTAACTGTACTACGGGATGAATTTCAATCAGAAGTCCCAGCCATGTACAGTGGACTGACATTTGATCAGCTTGCAGATGCAATGGATGAATTAACACAAATCGCTAAAAAATAATATGGCATGGCTGATTTCAACAAGCTTAATTTCACAGAGATCTCTTGTAAGATAACACCAATACGTCAACATATTTTTAAATAAAAAAAATTAGTTTTTATCTACAACTTCAAGAAATTAGTACAATATATTTTGCACATACTTTCCCATAAACACATTATATAACTACTGAACACGCTAAGTAGGTATTTTCTTCTAAAAATTATCAAACATATAGTTTATAGTAGTTGAAAAAGAATGTGAAAATAATGTAATATCACGCTCTTTAATCAATGTGTTCAACAAATGTTCTTTGCAAAAAATAATTGGGGGGGAGGGGAGATGTGTGGCACAAATCGTTTTGCTAATGTCAATCTCAACATAGTTCTAATGTTAAATTCTTATCAGCATTAAACTAAAACCAATGATAGTAAAATTTCCTATTACTTGCCTTCAAATAACATCATTTCTATGCAAATCATGATTATCATGTGCATACAAGGGCAGGTGAGTAAGAACTTCCATATTCTTTACCTTGTTTGAACATGTAATTCAAGTTTGGACAAGTTTCAGACTCAGAACAGGAAACACTACACCACCATAAAACCTTTGTGTGAAAATGTTAGTAAGTAAAATTTAAGAAGTGAGAAAGAGTTTCATAGGCAAATAAGAGAAAAAATAATTAAGAAAGTACCTTTAAAATTATTCAAAATAACTAGAAGTGGTAAGTCAAATAAAATAACTAAATATTTTTACAACAAACTGTTTTGTAATTTTTAAGTACTATATAAAGTAAAAGACAGGAGACAAATGATGCAGCTGGTTGTAAAAGAAAGAGACTGAGAAATTGGACAGATACATGCAAAAAAATGAAACTTGACCACCAACTTACACCATACACAAAAATAAACTCAAAATGGATAAAGGACTTAAACGTAAGACGGGAAACCATAAAAATACTAGAGGAATACAAAGGCAGCGAAATTGCAAACATGTGCCGAAGGAATTTCTTCACTGATACTGTTCCTAGGGCAACAGAAGCTAAAGAGAAAATAAACAAATGGGACTACATCAAAATAAAAAGTTTCTGCACAGCAAAGGAGACCATCAACAAAACAACAAGAAAGCCCACTGCATGGGAGAACATATTCGCCAAAGATATTACTGACAAGGGTTTAATATCCAACATTTACAGGGAACTCATACAACTTAACAAAAGAAAGATAAACAATCCTATCAAAAAATGGGCAATGGACCTAAATAGACACTTTTCAAAAGAAGACGTACAGAAGGCAGAAAGACATATGAAAACATGCTCAAAGTCACTAATTAT
>PVJC01050899.1:0-11699 GCA_004026665.1 Murina feae | reverse complement strand
GACAATAAAGTGGTAAAAACACTATTTGTATTCTCCCCTATCCTTCCTTTACAGCCTTTATTTAAACTTTGAAATTTATAAAAATTTCATTCCTATTTTCATTTCTTTACATTCAATATTATTTTTTACTAGAGGCCATGTGCACAGATTTGTGCATAGGTGCGGGGGTGGGGGGTGTTCCTCAGCCTGGCCAATGATTAAGGCTGATCAGTGTTGGCTGCTGGGAGGAGGGACTGCAGGAGATTGGCCAGCCATGGGAGGTTGGCTGTTGGAGCACACTGACCACCAGGGAGTAGCTCCTGCATTTAGCATCTGCCCCCTGGTGGTCAGTGCACATCAGAGCTACTGGCTGGTTCTAATGGCCACTTAGGCTTTTATATATATACTAGGGGCCCGGTGCACAAAAATTTGTGCACTCGGGAGGTCCCTCAGCCCAGCCTGTGCCCTCTCACAGTCTGGGACCCCTCTGGGGATGTCCACCTGCTGGCGTGCCTGGCCAGCCTGGGTGAGGGGCTGATGGCTGTTTGCAGACTGACCAAGGCCCCCAGTGGGGTCCCTTACCCCATTGGGGTGTGGCCAGCCTGAGTGAGGGGCTGAGGGCTGTTTGCAGGCTGCCCACAGCCCCTTCAGGTTTTGGGTCCCTATTGGGGTACCTGGCCAGCCTGGGTGAGGGGCTGATGGCTGTTTGCAGACTGACCAAGCCCCCCAGTAATGTCCCTCACCCCATTGGGGTGTGGCCAGCATGGGTGACGGGCTGATTAGAGCTTTCAGGCTTTCAGGCTGCTCACAGCTCCCATTGACCCAATGTCCCAGCAATGCTGGCTGGAAACAGGTTTCGGGGTTTATTTATCTTCTACAATTGATGCACTGTTCCTTTAAGCTGAAGCCTAGTAACGAAACCTCCTCTGCTTCACCTCACGCTTCTATGATGAGACATTGTTACCCTTAGTAGTCAGGCCAGGCCTGCTGTTTCTTTCAGCTCCCGAGGATTCTATGATTGATACTTTATTGCAAGTATGTTTTGCCTTGAGCCAGGATAAGCAGAGCCGCCGCAAACAGTTTCAGTTTCACTCCTGCTGCAATGGAAGCTGCCGTTTACTCAGGTCCGTGAGTGGCGGCCTCCATGTTGGCTGGGTTAATTTGCATACAGTCGCTCTGATTGGCTGGTGGGCATGGCTTATCCGTCCCGAAGAGACAGTTAATTTTAATATTATGCTTTATTAGTTTAGACTAGAGGCCTGGTGCACGAAATTCGTTCATGGAGTGGGAATGGGGGGTGAGGGTGGTGTCCCCAGCCCAACCTGCACACTTTCCAATCTGGGACCCCTTGAGGGATGTCCGACTGCCCGTTTAGGCCTGATCCTGTGGGCGGTCGGACATCCCTTTCACAATCCAGGACTGCTAGCTCCTGACCTCTCGCCTGCCGATTGCCCCTAACCACTCCCCTGTCAGCCTGATCAATGCCTAACTGCTCCAGTGCCAGCCTGATTGCCCCTAACTGCCCTCCCCCTGCCAGGATGGTCCCCCCAACTGCCTCCCCTGCAGGCCTGAGTCCCCCTCAACTGTCCTCCCCTGCAGGCCTAGGTCCCCCCCAACTGCCCTCCCCTGCAAGCCTGGGTCCCTCTCAACTGCCCTCCCTTGCTGGCCATCTTGTGGTGGCCATCTTTGACCACATGGGGGAAGCCATCTTCGACCACGTGGAGGCAGCCATCTTGTGTTGGTCAATTTGCATATTACTCTTTTATTAGGATATATATATAGATTAGTTTCATGTTTTATATTAGTTACAAAATAGTGATTAGACAATCATATACTTTACAAAATGTTCCCTGATATTTCCAGTACCCACCTGGCATCATACCGTCATTACAACACTATTGACTATATTTCCTATTTAAGTGACAATAAGTTTACAGGACCCTTCCAATTTTTCTTTTGTGTTGCTCGCCCTTCCTTTTATTTCTCACTTCTTCCCTCATTTTCTTTCTTTTCTTTTATTTTTTTTAAAGAGAAGTAAGCCTTTAGTTCCTAGTTTCTCAAATAGAACTGGCTGGGCTGGCTGCTTTTTGGTAATTAATCAAAGAGTATCCTCATCCAACTCCTCCGACTCTTCCTTTGCTTCAACCTTGGCTGGGACTGCAGCAGCAGCAGGAGCAGCAGTGGTGGTGGCGGGCACAGGGGCAGTGGCCACAAAAGCAGGTGGATCAGTCAAGAAGTTCCTGACCTTTTCAGCAAGTGGGAAGGTATAATCAGTCTCCACAGACAAAGCCAGAACTCGCTTGTACCCATTGATGATAGAATGGGGTACTGACACACAGTTGGGTAACCAATCTGAAGGCATATGCTGGCAATATTGCATACACTCTCTAGGGAGCGGGAATGCAGAGTTTCCTCTGTGATGTCAAGCACTTCCTGGGTGCAGATGCTGCCATTGTTAAACACCTGCTGGATGATCAGCCCAAAGGAAAAGGGGGAGATGTTCAGCATGGTCAGCTATCATCTAATCTAATAAAAGTGTAATATTAAAATTAACCGTTTCTTCGAGACACCTAAGCCACGCCCACCAGCCAATCAGAACGAAGGTATGCAAATTATCCCAGCCAAGATGGCAGAGGCCTCGCACCGGGGTCCAGCAGGGCAGACAGAAGACCACTGCCCCAGGATCCAGGTGGCAGCCCCTGGGCGGGAGGAGCAAGCTGGCTGGAGGCTGCAGCCTGGAAAGCGACCGATCACAGGGTCCATTCCAGGCAGAAGGGGCTGGGTGGGCGGGAGGAGCGAGCCACCAGCGGCCCCGCCCTTCAGCTAGGGCCTGGAAAGCAATGATTGCAGGAGGGGGCAGGAGCAGCCCGATCCTGCCCAGCTGCTGGCAGCGGGGTGAAGCCTCCTTTCCGGCCATGTGGCTTGGCATCAGATCCTGTGCAGCTGCTCCCAGCGGTGCAGGGCCACCTTGTCTTCCTTTGGGATGCTGCATGGTGAGCAAGGCGGCCCCACTGGGGCTCCCTTGCTTGCCTTGCGGCATTGGATCCTGCCTAGAGGATAGCAGGGGGGCCGGGCCGCCTTGCCCTATTGGCTGCAGCAGGAACGGTGATCGTGTTTGAGAAGGAAGGAGCACAGGGACAGGAAGCAGCAGCTATTGGTTTGAGCACGAACAGCAATCTCAGGTTTGAGCAGGAATGAGCACAGGGATAGGAAGCAGCAGTGATCAGGTTTGAGAGGAATGAGCACAAGGACAGGCAGCAGTGGCGATCGGTTTGAGCAGAAACAGCGATCGGGTTTGAGCAGGAATGAGCACAGGGACAGGAAGCAGCGCGATTGGTTTGAGCAGGAACGGCAATCGGGTTTAAGTAGGAATGAGCACAGGGACAGGAAGCAGTGGTGATGGGTTTGAGCAGGAAGGAGCACAGGACAAGCAGCAGGGCGATGGAGTTTGAGCAGGCACCCGCACAGGGACAGGAAGCAGTGGTGATGGGGTTTGAGCAGGAAGGAGCACAGGGACAGGCAGCATCAGCAATGGAGTTTGAGCAGGAAGGAGCACAGGGACAGGCAGCATCGGCAATGGAGTTTGAGCAGGCACCCGTACAGGGACAGGAAGCAGTGGTGATGGGGTTTGAGCAGGCTCCAACCAGCAGGGACAGGCAGCAGGGCCTTGCTCCTGGCCACCACCCGGATCTGTGTTGCCAGCAGGCATGCAGGGGCAGGGCCAGGAGTAGGGCTAAGTGGCAGGGCCTTGCTCCCGGTTGCCACCATGATCGGCTTGCGAGCAGGCATTCACAGTCGCCAGGCAGCAAGCATCAGGGCCTGCTCCTTAGTCACCACCGTGATCTGGTGATCTGGTGATCTGGGAGTAGGCAAGCGTGGGGGCAGGCAGCACCCAGCCCTGGCCACAGCTCAAGGGAGAGAACAACACACAGGTGAGGCCAGGAGCCTGAGAGGTCAACACAGAGGGGTGACTTCTCCAAGTCTTCATAGTGTGGCTGGCACTATGCCCCCAGGGGACAGACACAGAGAGAAACATACACACATACATGGGGCACCTGCTCCAAGCCTCCTATGCAGCTAGGGGCAGGTACCAGGCAGGGACACACACACTCACACACACACACACACACACGGGGTGCCTGCTCTGAGGACAGTGCAGCTGGGGACAGGCCCCCAGTGGACACACACAAATACACGCACACGTGTGTGTGCACACACACATACACAGCAGCTGCTCTGAGTCTCCACTGCCAGACTGTGGCCATCAGTAGGACATCCACTGAGGGGTCCTGAACTGTGAGAGGGGCCAGGCCAGGCTGAGGGCCACCCCCAAGTGCACAAATTTTTGTGCACTGGGCCCCTAGTCCTATATAATAAAAGACTAATATGCAAATCATCCCCACAGGTGGGAGTTTGAGTGACCAGGAGTTAGACGTGCGCTGGCCACCAGGGGGTGGTGCGGAACATGGCAGGCATCAGCAACACAGTGCTGGCAACGGGCAGCAGTGGAGGCACTGCCGGCCCTGATGGGTTCAGACAAGAGCGGGACCACGGTGACATGGTGTAGCAGGTGAGTGGGCAGCACCAGGCCAAAGCGGGTGTGAGTGGGGACCTCAAATCGCCCCACTGATTACCCCACAGATCTATCCTAATCACTGGCCAAGCCTGGGGACCCTACCTGTGCACGAATTTCATGTACTGAGCCTCTAGTCACATTTTTAACGTTTTAAGTCCTTTCATTCATTCATTTTTGTGAAATTAGGGAAGAAGTTTCCTATTAACATGTGTCATTTCCACAGCCCACTCATCCATTTAGATATCCAGCTCCAAGAGGCTGATGTCAAATTTTCTATTTCCTGTCCTTATGGTGCCCTCAGGTGTTAGGGTTCACATATTTCAAACCATTTCAAGGTCTTTGCCAAAATATATTAAACAGTATTCTACATTTTATTGTTTTGTGGGTTTGGATGTAAGGTGGGGAAAGTTGAGATATTCATACCATGCTGTCATCAAAGTCTTAGCAAGAGCCCTGTCTTGTTTGGTTTTCTGCTTTCATCTTCCATTCCCAGCTTTGTTGCCCTCTCCATCATAAGGACTGATCCTAGTGTATAAGCAATACATGTTCTTGAATATGTCTGTATTCTTGTAAAATATGTGGTATTATTTGTGTCTGTGTTTATAATTTGTAATTCCAAATTATGTGAAAGAATTACATAGAGAAGACCCAGGGTTCCATGTGATTTAGGCAGAACCCCATTCTCCTGACCTTTAGAGCTTCATTGTTAATAGTGAGTACGTCAAAATGAAGGGAACACCCAGTATTGCAGAAGTAAAGAGGAGTTCCCAGAGCCCTGTAGGCTTCTGAAAAGATTTCCACCCCTTCTTACCTCACCATAATCACTCACCACAATCTGCTTGTGGACAGACTAATAGAACTAATCCCACATACCTTGTGTGTGTGTGGGGGGGGGTGCGGTTTCTGTCCCATATACCTTGTATCAGTAAGCTTAAAGATGACTAAGAATCTTCATGTTTCTGGTGAGGATGTGGAGAAAAAGGAACCCTCTTGCACTGCTGGTCGGAATGCGGACTGGTGCAGCCACTGTGGAGAACAGTATGGAGTGTCTTCAAACAGTTAAAAATGGAACTGCCATTTGACCCAATAATCCCACTTCTAGGAATATACCCGAAGAAACTAGAAACACCAATCAGAAAGGATATATGCATCCCTATGTTCAGAGCAGCACAATTTACCATAGCTAAGATTTGGAAACAGCCTAAGTGCCCATCAGCAGATGAATGGATCAGAAAACTGAGGTATATCTGCACAATGGAATACTATGCTGCTATCAAAAAGAAGGAACTTTTACCATTTGCAAAAGCATGGATGGAACAGGATAGCATTATGCTAAGTGCAATAAGCCGGTTGGAGAAAGATAAATATCACATGATCTCACTCATATATGGGATATAATGAACAACATAAACTGATGAACAAAAATAGATCCAGAGACAAGGTTGCACTGAGCAGACCGCCTAACCTTGGGAAAAAGAGGGGCAGTGGGGGCTTATCCTGGGGTGTGAGAGTGGTGGTGGTGGGGTCAACTGGGGAAAAAGGAGACATATGTAATACTTTAAACAACAAATAAATAAAAAAGAATCTTCATGTCAAGAATTGTGAAGGGGCTGAGATTTTATTCTACTTGGAAGCTAAAAGTTAACTTGCCAGTTTTATGGATGTTGAAAGAAAACATGAGATTCCTGGGTTGGAGACAAAGAACAATTACCACTTACAGCCAAAGTAACATCATTTTTATTGTACCAGTTCCCCAAAGTCTAACTCCCTAATGGGAATATATATATATATTTTATTATAATGAGGAGCTAACAAACCTGCCCTTGGTTATTTTTACCTTCCAAAGCTGTTCTCTGTACAACATCCTTAAAAAGACAGTCCAGGACAGAAAACTTCCCCCACCTGGTGAAAGAAATGGACTTACAAGTCCAGGAAGCACAGAGAATCCCAAACAAAAGGAATCCAAGGACGACCACACCAAGACACATCATAATTAAAATGCCAAGGGCAAAAGACAAGGAGAGAATCTTAAAAGCTGCAAGAGAAAAGCAGTTGATTACCTACAAGGGAGTATCCATACGACTGTCAGCTGATTTCTCAACAGAAACCATGCAGGCCAGAAGGGAGTGGCAAGAAATATTCAAAGTGATGAATAGCAAGAACCTACAACCAAGATTACTCTACCCAGCAAAGCTATCATGTAAAATTGATGGTCAAATAAAGAGCTTCACAGACAAGAAAAAGCTGGAGGAGTTCATCACCAACAAACCAGGATTGTTTGAAATGCTGAAGGGTATTCTTTAAGAAGAGGAAGAAGAAGGAAAGGTAAAAATAAAAATTATGCACAACAAGGTGACAACAAATACATATCTATCAACCAGTGAATATAACAATTAAATCAATAGAAATATCTGATGAACAGAATATACTGGTGAATAGAATAGAAGTAAGGGCATGGAAGGGGAGTGGACTGACGACTTTCAGGGAGAGGGGGATGTGAGAGATGTGGGAAGAGACTGGATAGAAGTCTTACATCTATGGATGAGGACAATGATGAGGGTGAGGGGTATGGAGTGAGGGGGGAACCGGGTGGAGGGGAACTATGGGGGTTAAAAAAAAAGAAGGAACATCTGTAATAATCTAAACAATAAAGATTTATTTTAAAAAAAAAGAATAAGAAAAAAATGCTTGAAGCTGGATTTGATGACCTTACTAGAAATAAAAGACATGTAAATGCAAATGAAAAAAAAAAAAACAGTCCAGAACAAAGGCAGTCTACTCACAAGACCAGCAGAATCATAGAAGACCCTTGGAGGTCATCTCCCAAACTTCCTATGCAATTTTCTCTTTCTCCTCCCTAAATACTTCTATATGAAGCTTATGCTATGAGATAATCCTTTCTTATTGCAGTCATCTTCAAATCTCACATTATTCCCTCTAACTTCCTGAAGGCTTCTGAAGAAATGTGTGTATTATCTTTTTATACAATAGCCCTTTGGTTCTATGACTTTTCCTTCAATAATCTTACCCTTTGCTCTATTTCCTATTCTTTGTGAAGTTGAACATCACTTCATGTACTAAGTATTTGGGTTTCCCTTCATGTGAATGCCAAATTTATATCCTTTACTCATTTTTCTCTTGGGTTTACCATTTTCTTGTTTAACTAATATCTTATGTATTGTAGATATGTATCTCTTGTTGCCTTCAGTTGTTCCAATCTGTGATCTGGGTATGAACTTTTTCTGTTATAGCTTTTGATAAAGAGAAGTCCTTAATTTTGATGTAATTTTTAACCATTTCTTTTTTTTTTTTTTTTTTTTAATCTTAGAGTGTGCTTTTGGGAGCTGGTTTAAGTTCTTACACTTGCCAAAGCCAGAAAAATATTCTATGTGTTTCTTTTTTATTTTCCATTTAAGAGTTTAATTCAAATACATTTCACCTCTGAATATGATATAAACATACATTCTCAGTGGACATAACATTCCCAAGGGAGTGATATTGATGTTTAATGGGGTAAAAGAACTTAGATATGGCTTTCCCAAAGACCACAAACAGATAGATATACACTGTATCTGTGATATTAAAATTTCATTGGGAAAGAAGGAAAATGAGCAAATGAATGTCTAAAAGGTTTCTTAAGAAGATAATAATGAAAAAATTTGAGAAACACTGCTATACACTAAGACTGAGCATCGCTTTTCTCCACAAAATGAATTTTGCTAATATTAAGTGCTCTGTCAACCTTTCCCACCCTCACATATCAATTGTCTGATGCCTGACAGTGAGGTGCCCCCCTTCAAGCGCTTTTCCAAATTTGTTTTACTCACAACATATTTAGTTTTCTTATACATTTTAGAATAAGTATGCTAAATTAATTTTTTTTAAGTTCTACCAGACTTTTCATTGGGATTGAGTTATATTATACATTCATTTGAGAGAACTGACATTTTACACTATAGCCATTCATTCCATGAACATGGCATAGCACTCCATTTATTTCAGTCTTTATGTCCTTGAATAAATCTAAAACTTTTTCTTCCTAAAAATCTTATATATTGTTTATTTGGTTAAATTAAAAGGTTATGCTTTTGATTGCTATTATGAATGCCATCATAAAGTTGGCATACTGCTGATGCAGAAAAACAATATTTTTGTTAGTGGATCATATATTTGGTCTTTTATTAAGTCTACTAGAGGCCTGATGCCCAAAAATTTGTGCACTCGGGGTTGGGGAGGCAGGGTCCCCTTAGCACAGCCTATGCCCTCTTGCAGTCTGGGATCCCTTAGGGGATGTCCACCTGCTGGCTTAGACCCACTCCCTGGGGGAATGGGCCTAAGCTGGCAGTCAGACATCACTCTGGCAGCCCAGAGCCCTCAGGAGATGTCCACTTGCCAGCAGGGAGCAGGCCTAAGCTGCAGTTGGACATCCTTAGTGCTGCTGAGGAGGCGGGAGAGGCTCCTGCCGAGGAGGCGGGAGAGGCTCCTGCCATCACCGCTGTACTGGCAGCCATCAGCCTGGCTTGTGGCTGAACAGAGTTCCCCCTGTGGAAGCACACTGACCATCAGGTGGCAGCTCCTCCATTGAGCGTCTTCCCCCTAGTGGTCAGTGTGTGTCATAGTGACCAGTCATTCCCAGTTGTTCTGCTGTTAGGGTCATTTTGCATATTACCCTTTTATTATATAGGATAGAGGCCTGGTGCATGGGTGGGGATCAGCTGGTTTGCCCTGAAGGGTATCCTGCTGGTGTGCCTGGCCAGCCTGGGTGAGAGGCTGATGACTGTTTGCAGGCTGGTCACGGCCCCTTCAGGGTGGGGGTCTCCACTGGGGTGCCTGGTCAGCCTGGATGAGGGGTTGATGGCTGTTTGCAGGCTGGTCAAGTCTCCCAGTGGGGACCCTCACCCCATGGGAGTGTGGCCAGCCTGGGTGAGGGGCTGATGGCCATTATCAGGCTGGCCATGGCTGCGGGCTGGAAGTAGGTATCGGGGATTTATTTAACTTCTATAATTGAAACTTTGCTGCCTTGGTCCTATTCAAAGCCAAAGGCTGGAAGCAGGTATCTTGGGTTTATTTACCTTCTGTAATTGAAACTTTGTTGCCTTGAGCAGAGCTCAGAGCCTCCAGGACAGGTGAGAATCTTGGCTTCCTCCATCACCGGGGCAATGCAAGCCTCCTGCCTCACTACAGCTCCCTGGCTGCTGCCATCTTTGTGATGGAGTGAGGGTTAATTTGCATATTACTCTTTTGCCTGGGCAGAAGACCCCCAAGCCCCCCTGATCGCCATATTCACAGAGCCCAGGCCCCTGCAATTACCAGCTCTGATCCTGCCCCCTGCCATCACCAGCTCCGCCCCTGCCCCACTGCAGCCTCTGGCCAAGGCTATAGGCCTAGGAAGGAGACCCCCAGACCCCTGCTTTTCCAGCTCCACTGGTGCCCAGACCCCTGCAATAACAGGCTCTGCCCCTGACCCTCCGATCGCTGGCTCTGTGGAACCCAGGCCCCTGCAATCTCCGGCCTTGCCCCTGCCCATGCCTGAGGCCTCTGGCCCAGGCCTTATGTCTGGGTAGGGTACCCTCATACCCCTCTGATCACTGGCTCTGCCCTTGCCCCCTCTGATCGCCTGTTCTGCCCCTCGGGCCCCCCGCCTCCCTTGCTACTTGCCTGGCTAACAGGCCTGACCACTTCAGTGGCAGGGCTGAGCCGGACTGGGCACTGCCATCTTGTGGCTATGGGCGCCGCCATTTTGTGGCTATGGGGCAGCCATCTTGTGGCTATGGGGGTGGCCATCTTTGTGACGGAGTGATGCCTAATTTGCCTATTACTCTTTTATTAGATAGGACAAGTGGCCTGGTGCATGAAGTTCATGCACAGGGGTGGAGGGGTGCATCCCTCAGCCCAACCTGCACCCTCTACAAATCTGGGATCCTTCTCGCAATCCAGGACTGCTGGCTCCTAACCGCTCACCTGCCTACCTGCCTGATTATCCCTAACCACTCTGCCTGCCAGCCTGCTTGCCCCCAACTGGCCCCACCTGCCAGCCTACTTGCCCCCAACTGCCCCCCCTACTGGCCTGATCACCCACAACTGCTGTCCCATTCTGGCCTGATCACCCACAACTGTCCTCCCCTCTTGGCCCCTAACCACCTCTACCTTGGCTGTGCCACCATGGCTTTGTCCAGAAGAACATACAGAAGGTCTCCTGGAAGTTCTCCTAGTCTAATTAGTATATTACCCTTTTATTAGTATAGATAGTCTTTTCTGTTGATTCATTTGGGATTATTTCATCTGAAAAAAAGAAGAGAGAAATTAAAGAAGAAAGAAAGAAATCATATGAAAGAAAAAGTTGTGTATTTCCTCTGAAGCAGATAAGGAAAAACCAATAATCCAGTGGCCTACATACATATAGCAAGAGGAACAGTGAATTAAACCTTTGTGGAGCACAATGACAATTAGCTGGTCTAGTTTAATAGCACAGGTAATTTCTGCTTTGCATTTCAATGATCAGCTAGTTTAATTCTATTGAATAAATACCTATGATTATCTTTAGCTTTCTTATTCATTTGCTCAGTCCCTTTTTTGCTGTATAATTATGAATTTTAAGAATACATTATGTTATAAAAGGGTAGAACTACTTCTGCTGCTTTACCTCAGCAAGCAGGCAATGATCAATATTCTGTGGTTCTCTTTGAATAGCCATACTTAGTAATCTCTGAACATTCTTATCAGTACTCACAATGAAAATAAGTTTAAGCACATTAGAGGAGAAAAATCTCTCTCTTTTTTTTAATTTATCTTTATTGTTCAGATTATTACAGTTGTTCCTCTTTTTTCCCCCATAGCTCCCCTCTTCCCATTTCCCACCCCAACTTCTGTCCTTGCCCCCCCACTGTCCTCATCCATAGGTGTACAATTATTGTCCAGTCTCTTCATGCACCCCCAACACCCTTAACCCCCCAAAATTGTCCATCTGCTCCATTCTATGCCTCTGATTCTATTCTATTCACCAGTTTATTCTGTTCATCAGATTTTTTATTCACTTGATTCTTAGATTCACTCGTTGATATATATTTGTTGTTCATAATTTTTACTTTCCTTTTTCTTCTTCCTCATTCTCAAAGGATACCTTTCAGCATTTCATATAATACTG
>PVJC01050898.1:0-11662 GCA_004026665.1 Murina feae | reverse complement strand
TGCAAGGGAGATCTGTCCCGAAGAGCATCTAACCATTTTACAGAAGAAGAAGAAGGAGAAGGAGAAGGAGAAGGAGAAGGAGAAGGAGAAGGAGAAGGAGAAGGAGAAGGAGAAGGAGAAGGAGAAGGAGAAGGAGAAGGAGAAGGAGAAGGAGAAGGAGAAGGAGAAGGAGAAGGAGAAGGAGAAGGAGAAGGAGAAGAAGAAGAAGAAGAAGAAGAAGAAGAAGAAGAAGAAGAAGAAGAAGAAGAAGAAAAGACAAGCAATGAAAGAAATGAACAAAAACACTGTAAGAGCTGTATGTTCCATTACCCAATCCTATTATGAGCACCAGTCTAGGATTAACAGGAAATTGTCCTTTTTGCCTGTAAGTCAAGCCATTGGAGTAAGATTTGTACAGCGTCTAGATTTCTTCTAGGCATCAGATACACAACTTTTTCTAATCCAAAACAAAAACAAAAAATGAAACAGAACTCAAAACCCTTATGCTGAAGCCCCCATCACCCTGCTCTGGTGCCTCATGCTGGTTAAGCTCCATGCTGAAGCCCTGCATCTTGTTTCCAGTTAGGTCCTCAGGTCTAAAAATATCTATGCAATGAATGACTAAATCAGGACTCTGATGGTTTGGTCTGTCACCAATTATGTGATCTTGATATATTTCCTATTGTCAAATTATCAATTTCTCCATTATTGAGCATTTCAGCCCAACCCTGCAAATCACTCAGAGGAATGTTAATCCCAAGATATGGGAATTCTGTTGGCCCCGGGACTATCTTGGAGCAGCTCTGGCGATCTGTTCAGTAAGTGGGAATTTTCTTTTGAATCGGATGTACTCTGGTTACCACATCACCCTGACAGCTGAGCTGACTTTATGTGCTTCAGTAGGGAAGATAATAATACTGACATTCTGAATTTCCACCTCTGTCAAGTGAGGAGTAGGGGCAAGTTCATCTTTGAAGAAGGCCTTTTGTAACTCTATAATTTTGTTCTATTCCACTTTCTGGAACTGGTCTCAGAACAAAAGGTGAGAGAAATTATACTGTACTGTGAACATACAAAATGACAGTGATATTGCATTTCTTTAAATGTTTAACATCCTTTTCTGTTTCCTCTGCTTTTAACTGTGTTGAGTAGTTTAAGCTTTCCTTTTACAGAATGAACTCATGAAATTTTGTTAAAAGCAAGTTTGAAAAGTCACATGACACCAAACAATTCTCATTTAGTTATTTACTTTAGAATTCTGAATGACACAGCTCTTTCAGATGAAAAACAAGTACTAATAAAAAATGGTTTGAAACTTTTATTTAAATACCCTAAGATTTATATTCAACGGCTCAGCTTCCAAAGTATGAGTGTTTATGAGCCACCAGAGTTCCACATAATTGAAAAAGTGGCTCAGAAGCATTAAAGGGAGAATAAATACAAAGGAGCACAAAAAGAAACATATTTCAAACCTACTGATTGATCATCTTTTGTTCTTTTAACAAACATTCCTATCTTGTGTGTGTCAGAAACTATGATAGGAGTTTGGGATCAAAGTCCTCTAATTCCCAGGCTCCTTGTGTATATAGGAAAGCAACACTGGATATAGTGCCTTGGGGTTCGGTCTTGGCCTCTGCCACTAGCCTGTTGATGGATGACCTTGGGCAAGGCACTTTCAGTTTTGGGGCTTCTTCTATAATAGATAAGAGATTCAGCATTAATGCTGTTTGATTTTAAATTTACTTCTCTCACATACAATGATAGTACATAACTAAAGGACAGTGTTTAGGTTAAAAAAACATACAAAGTCAGTCATTCTAGAAATTCTAGAAGTCATATACATTTCTATTACAAAATTCATCTATATAATAAAAGCCTAAGTGACAGTTATGGTGGAATGTCTGGTCACTATGATGCACACTGACTACCAGGGGGTGGATGCTCAATGCAGGAGCTGCCCCCTGGTAGTCAGTGCACTCCCACAGGGGGAGGCTGCTCAGCCAGAGGCTGGGCTCATGGCTGGTGAGCGCAGCAGCACTACCGAGTGGTGGCAGCAGGTGCAGCAGGCTGGGATGAGTGCAAGTGGTGTGGCACCTGGTCCTAACTTGGGCTACTCCCTGGTCGCCTGCCACTTGGTGCACTGCTACATCCCCAAGGGGTCCTGGACTGTGAGAGGGCACAGGCTGGGCTGAGGGACACCCCTCCCCCATGCACGAATTTTGTGCACCAGACCTCTAGTTTGTTAATAAACAAAACACATACATTAAATTTTCACAAAAGAGAATAATATTATAAATCTATTTATTGTTTTTTTTTCTCATTCCTTATTTATTCAGGAAACATTTACATAATACCCACTCTGTCCCAGAAATTGTGTTGGGTATTTGAGATCAGAGATGAAACGTTCTCTGCCTTAGGAAAAGCTCACGATTTAGTAATGGAGCCAGGGAAGGGAATAGGAGGGCTATTCATAATCAACAAATATCCGTTGAGTGCCCATTATACTTGGGATACATTAGCGAACAAAACTGATAATGACCCTTTTTCATGGAGTTTATATTCAAGCATGAAGTCAAATCATACAGAATAAACCTGAAAGTAATAAATGATGTGGTATGAGAAAAGGAGAAAAAAATCGTGGTGTTAAAAAAAAAAAAAAGTAGAGCAGGTTAAAGGGTAGTGGGGCACCTGTGGTGGGGGTTGGTTCAGTACATTGCAGTTTTAAGAAGGTTGCCAGTTGGGCCTCGTTGGGAAGCTAACATTTATGTAAAGGCTTGAAGGGAGTAAGAGAATTAATTAGCCATAGGAGGTACCTGGGGAAAGACATTAGGAGCAAAGAAAACTGTCAATGAAAAATCCCCAAGTTTGGAAACAAGGGTGCTGGAATGAAAAGAGAATGGAGGAGAGTAAAATGAGGTGACAGAAGAACAGTAAGATTCAGGGAGGGGCAGATCAGGTAGGGCCTTGTAGGACATTTTAATGTACATATTTAGCTAATTTAGCATCTTGGTATCCTCCCATAATAATGCATTTTCTTGTCCAATTCTCCTATTTAATTTACCTGGTGGCCAAATTAAATTCCCTCTTTTTTTCTGTAGTTTAAATCTGTTTCTTTTTCATTTTTTAAAAAATTAATTTGAGAAATCTTGGAGTTTTATTGGGATGTTGCTCTAACCAGCTGAGCTACCCAGTCAGAGCCTAAATCTGTTTTCCACCCTTCTACTCTCTTCTGAGTTGGAGAATGACTGGTGATGCCAGACAAATTGAGAAAACCGAAATACCACTTCCTGGTCAGGTCTGCACGGCAAACCAAATTGTAGAATCAAAGTCAGTTATTGAACAAAGCAGCCAAAACAACACACACACACACACACACACACACACACACACAACCAACTTTTTAAAAATCCAAATAATGGCCTTATTTCTCTGTATTTCTTTAACATTGTAGACTCAAACTGTCAGGGAATGAAGAGAAATATTTTGGTTACATAAAACACCTTCCAAAGGCTCCCTAAAATTTAAGAGTTCCTTTCTATGAGCTTTTGATGAGTAGATATATTTGCATGCTCAGGGGTAAGGAATGAACTAGAATAACAAAAATAATTGATGCACATGGTTAATAAAGACAAGTGATTACTCCAAGGTAGTCTGAAAGGGAGAGAAGGATGCTTATCTTGTTTATCCTTAAGAATTAAGTGAATTCTAGATGCGATTTATAGATACCTGAGAGTTCATTTATATTTCGGATAAAGACATCCTTTTCTACTGACTCTATGGTTCATTCTTATTATTCTGGAGATGTCAGTGGGAACTTATCTGTTACTCAGAGATAAAAACAAATGTGGGAATACAGAGCACAGAAAAGGTTTCACCTTTACCACCTACAAAAGTCATTCTAATGTTACGAGATGATATCTGTCAGGTGGGTAGGAAGGAAGAGTGACATGATTGATTTCTGCTACTTTTGACTCTCTGTGGGTAAAATGAAGAAAAGATGTGTAGGAATGAAGGCTGGTCATTTTTGTAATTGCCTTCAAGGCTGGTTTATGAATTAGAATTCTAAAATAGGAAACAATAGTCATGGGATCCTCTCTTAGTTTTACCAGTGATTTTTCAGACCATTTGACTTCTGACTGATCATTTGTAAGGGAGATCTGAGAACTGCCTCTTGCTCCAATGATGGGCACGATTTGAGCATATACACTTTCCTGTCTTAAATGATAAATTAATTGAAACAGGCTGTGCAGACTAGAATAATACCTCAGTGCCATGGGACATTATTAGCGATTTAAGCAAATTGAAAGCATTTCATCATTGTAATATTTTTTGACATAAGAATCTTTACGTACCATTTAATCATTTAGAGTTAAGCTAAAGTTCCCAGAACCAGTACTTTAATGCACTGATATTACTTGCGTCTTAGTAGAGAATAGTACCCTAAAGATTTTGTGCTTCTTATATGTTAGTTATGCATAAAAATGCAATGCTATATTTAGAAGTGCTTAAAAGTAAACAGAGAGGCAGCAAACCCCACTTTGAATACGCTGCTGCATGTTCACTACTGTATCAGAATGACTTCAATCAGTCTTCAACTTGCTTATACTCAGGCTCCCAGAAAAAAAGTTTCATTTCACAACATAATTTAAAAAAAGCCACAACTCTGACTGCCGACATGGAAATGTTTCTGTACAGCAGGAGAAATAACCTCAGATGCCTGGAAACCTCCGTGGCCTGAGTATCTTTTCCTCACCCTCCCGCCCTCAACCCCCCTAACTTGACTCCGGGAACAGAGTGTGTGCTTTTCTCTCACCGACAGTGCAAGTGATGAGGTTCTTTTGCTCGAATCACCCACAAGGAAGCCTTGGAAGTGCACGTTCCTTCGGGAGCTGTTAATTCTGCTAAGGAAGATTAAATGCCCTGATCCCAGTTGTCACATTTTACCGTGAACTACAAGAAAGAGAGCGAATGTAGCGTAGCCCACATCCGGCAGCTACCACCCTCAGCCCTGCCTAGGGCTAGGCCTTTCGATGTCATCTAGGGTACCAGCCCAGACAGTCACTAAAAAAATAAGAAAGGACATCCAAGAGCCATCCTATTGCACCTTGGAATGTTTGTTTAACAGTTTAAATCCTTTCTGTGGCTGGGAAACTCATTTCTGGGTCGAGGGATCTGCTTCCTGCTGGAAATCACTGCTTGCACGCTAGGACATGAGGCAAGGCTCCTCGCTTACCTGTGAAGTTGATTTTCAGCAAGTAATCCCTGTACAGCTTCTTGCCGTCCAGGATCTTCATAGCGTCGCACAGCTTGGTGGTGTTGGGACAGAGGGTGCGTTGCATTTTGTGCAGGGCGTGGGCCATGGCGTAGACCGCGTTCACCACGAACATGATCTTGGATTCCTGCTCGTAGTTGCTGCCGTCGAGGGCCAGGTGCTTGTCGCAAGGGCGCCGGTGGTTGCGCTTGTTCTGGAGGCTGCACTGGAACTTCTGCTCCCAGAAGTCGCGGAACCAGGGGTTGCGGTGGTTGGTGGAGGGGTGGAGGCTCTGGAAGTAGCGATCGAACTGGAGGACCCGCTGCGAGGCCAGCTCCAGGGTGATGGCGCCGTCGGCCACGTGCTCGCTGCCCTTGGCGATGCTCTCCTGCGCGCCCCAGCCGTCGCTGGCCACCCAGGTGAAGGAGGCGTTGGCGCGGCGGGCGGCGGCCAGCAGCTCCCGCGAGTCGTCCGCGCGCATGAACAGGACCACGACGCGCGCGCTCGGCTTCTGCAGCAGCTCGCGGACCACGCCGTCGTAGGACTTGCGGATGGTGGAGCGGCCCACCTTCTCGGCCGTGGCGATGCAGATGTTGCGCAGGCGGGCTTCCTGCTCGAAGGCCTCGATGCCCGTCTCCCCGTAGTCGCCCTCCGAGGCCACGGTGGACACGTAGGTCCAGTTGAAGAAGCGCAGGATCTCGGCCATGGCCTTGGCCTGGTAGAAGTCGGGGGGCACGGTCCTGGCGAAGTAGTCGTAGCGGGACTTGTCGCTGAGCTTGGCGCTGGTGGACGCGTAGCTGATCTGGGGGATCTGGAAGAGCCGGAGCAGGTTTGCCACCTGGAGGAGGGGGGCGAGGGGAAGCGCGGGGGGTTAGACACCCGGGGACAGAGAGAACGGACAGTGCCATGCTGTTCGCCCGGCGCCTGGGTCACCTCCGGGTCGCTGCGCTTTTCCTGAGGCTCTGCCAGGGCGGTTCTGGACACTGGGGTTTTGGATATGAGGGGGCAGGTTCCAAGCAGGTAGTTTAGGATTTGGGAAAGGACCTAGTAGAAAAATAAGGGGTACCCCTCCTCCCCTCCCCGACTTTATGCTCGACTCTGGACTAGGATTACTCTTGTTCAGGTGTCCTCAGCGTGCTTGCTTGAAATGGGGGGGGGGGGTTCTCTTAAAACTCGGTCAAACAATGAACTACAGTGAATCGGCCAAATTCAGTTTTTAGACAGTTTGCCTGCAGCCTGGATGTTGTCGAATTCTCACTTCCCCCTCTTTTGCTAAAAACGGCAGCTTCTGAAAGAGCTTAATTTGGGAGCTGCATGCCACATGGACAGTTCAAATTAGACATTTATTATCTAGGTTAAGTAAAAGAAAAAAAAAATCAATTCTATTTGGTCCACCCCAAATTTTCGGCATGTACTTTTCTAAACTTCTGAAGGACTTCACCAGTATTTTCTTTTAAAACATTTCTTCCTATTTGAACAATGTGAAAGGAAAGCACACAAATGTTATCATTATAGCATTTTAGATTATAAAGCAAATACAGAAACATTGAGGGCCTTGTCAAGAAAGAACAATCTCTTTCAAAATGTTTAAAACTTATTCTGAATGAAGAATTTAAATTTCTCATCATTCACCTACCGATAATGTTTCACTATTTTCATGTATTACAGATTAAAAAGGAAAGTGAGGTTAGCTTAACAAGAAGCATTTTTATGCATAGAGTATTTGCATAAATATATTTTTAAAATTTCTGCAGAGATAAGTTTGTTTTTATTTTTCCTGGCTACCCCACAGATTCTGAACACATCTATCTCTATTCTGACTTTAGTTAAATTACATAATATACTGACTTTAATCAGAAACCACATTACATATTCTTATATACTTTATAGAGTGTTTTTAAATTTCCCTTCTAGAAAATATGGTTTGGGGTTGATATTTGACATGTAGGGAGCACATCTTGAAATAGGCAGCTGTTAGCAAAAAGCACAAATAATGTGAAACAACAGACCTCTGAGTCCTGCTTAATCATCTGAGTCCTGGCAGGTTCACACACAGCCACACAGCCTGTTCTTGGAGATCGGGGCTGCTGTACAACTCATATTTCCGATACAGCCCAGAGCTACCAAAAATGTTTTCTATATCTTGTCAAGTCTTGGTACTTCTTACTTAACTACAAATAGAACAGTTAGAAAATCTGGTATTTAGCATGAAGTATACTGCAAATTTAAGAACCAACTATTTATTGTATTTTTGCATTTGGTAAAGACTTAAAAAAACATTTTATGAGATGAGTGAACTTTGGGGAATGGGTGGGTGGGTGAAGATTAGTATAACATTTATTTCTTCTTGCCTCAGGATCAGGAGACCCTGGCCTGTAGTGATTCATTTAGACATAGGAACATGGCTTGTTTTCTCAGCCTGACTGAGATGATTGGGATGGCACTGAGCCAGTACCGTCAATACCTCTACACTGAGTACCTGGCTTCTTTTGGGTTTACTAACATGTACTACTGTGGCAGAATGGTGTGAAGAGTCTGTGCAGAGGCTTTGCTTGATTATGGTTAGCACTGGTTAGCACTGGAGAGACCATCTCATCTTGATGCTACAGTTTCTCATCTTCAAGTTATATTCATCAGGACTTGAACCCCTCAGGGAGGCAGAGAATGAAAGCGCCTGAAAAATGCCCGGAGACATTGCCTGGCAACTAGAAACCACAGTGAAAGGATCCTGAGCTGCTGAAACTCTGTTCTTCCAAGGGAACAAGTAATGCGCAGCTGCGTAAGAAAACAGCTCATGTCTTTTGGCTGATAGGATCCTGTGGCTTCATGTCTACCTCTCCAGGGTCTCTGAGAACATTTTACAAGCAAGGCAGACTGTACAAGAGAATGAACTAGGCGTGTAATACTGGCAATATGATGAAGATTCTCTACATGGGGAAGGGCACAATGAGCTATAGCATTTTGGGAGGGTGGTGGGTTAGGATAAAATGGTAGTTGTTATCATTTTAAAGAGAGTTTCTCTCTCTCTCTCTCTCTCTCTCTCTCTCTCTCTCTCTCTCTCTCTCTCATAAGGAGACTACCATATACTGTAGGCAAAGGAGGCATGTTCCGTGCGCTGAAACATGAGAATGGAACACTAATAAGGACATAAGTGTTATCTCAATTGTATCACCTATATTGAATTATAGAGCGAAGTGTTGAATAGCTTTTATCATGGTGAGCTGTTCCTTTTAAAATTAAGTTCCTTGGTTTATAAGAGTAAAAATGCTTAATGTAAAAAGTAATCACCACAGAAGTCATCAGGTTATAAACCTTCTTTCCCCCCGTCACCCACCCTAACTTGATTCCCAGAGAGTAATAAAGTTTATGGCTTAGATTATACATTTAAAAATGTACTTATTCTATTGTAAAACCACAATGTGTATGTGTGTGTGTGTGTGTGTGTGTGTTTTCCTTTAATACTCAAAATGGCCTTTTATGATAGATTAAAAAGTGGGGGGAAAAATCAAGATTTAGAAGCAGATCTTTTCACTTTAAGTACCTTGGTAATTCTCTCATAACTTCTTGTCTATCTTCTCCTGTGTGACTATGAATCTGAAGTTTGAAGCTCAGAAAGACACTGAGGTTGGAAGAATAGGAGAGAGGAACCAAAGCAATATGGTATGCACGAGGAATTGTTTGCTTGCTGTGAGCATGAACTTTCTTTTTAGCATAAAACTTAAAACTACAGTTGGGGGATGTTCAGATAGTTGTCAGCTAGATGTTTTATATCTCCTTCGTCCAAAATCTGGGCATCTGAAATTATTCCTGACTTGTTGTACTGGCCATATGGTTTCTCTGAGAAAAAAATGGAGAATAAGGCAAACTCCTACACTGGACATCATTTTTAAAATAAGAATCATTTTAGGATGGGGAAGTAATGTGAAATTTTGGAAGAAAGTTACCCAATTAGATTATTAGTAGGAGTGGAGGAAGAAAAACATGGTCTTGGTATATATGCTTTAGAAAAAAATGTTTTAAATGTAGAGATACATTGCTTATAGATAGAATTTCTAAAAAGGTTAAGAGAAATAGGAAGACTTAAAAAAGTAATTCCGGCCCTAACCGGTTTGGCTCAGTGGATAGAGCGTTGGCCTATGGACTGAAACGTCCCAGGTTCAATTCCAGTGAAGGGCATGTACCTTGGTTGCGGGTACATCCCCAGTAGGGGGCGTGCAGGAGGCAGCTGATCGATGTTTCTCTCTCATCGATGTTTCTAACTCTCTATTCCTCTCCCTTCCTCTCTGTAAAAAATCAATAAAATATTTTTTTAAAAATTCGAACAATACAGAGTAGTCTCAACAAGATATTCAAAGAACCCACTGGGTTGCAAGCGTGTACTGGGGAATTTGAGTGTTAAAAGAGCTAGTGAAAAGGATGGGTGTTGTTGGTATGTTCAGTCCTTGGGCTTCGCCATGGACAACATGAAAGATTGTCATAAGCCTGTGAGAACTAGGAAGACAAGCAGAATGTGAAAATGAAACAAAGTGTTTTTCTCCATTGTTACTGTTTTGAGTTTAAGCTATGTTTTAGATGAAAATGTGGTGGGAAGAGAGAAACACTGGGTGGGGAAGTTGGTTCTAGATGAGTAAAAGAAAGACACCTGCCTAATCCTTCTTGCTTCTTCATTCTCCTCAATAAGAATGTTTCCTAACCTGAAAATAGTAATACAATAATGTGAAAAAGTTATCTCACATTAAAACAGGAAATGAGAGCAAAAGAAAGCTTGTACTCATAGTAATTGAGTTTGCCTCCAGTTACGAGTTCTGAAAAAAAAAAATCACATTGAATAATGTAATCAATAATGTTTGATAAATCAATAATGGGAGGACAGTCAGGGGGTGAAAATGGAGGAGCAAGAAGCTATAAGTCAAGAATTAATATAAATTAATAAGTATGACATACTTTGGTAACTTTCTAGAATAGAGTTACTTGGAACTGAACACAGTGAGTACGAAAAATTAGCACAGGTTCACTAAGAGTCAATTCCACTAGAATCTTTTCAATGTTAGTTGAATTATTCAGGGAAGAGTGGTAGCCATGGAGGACCATGACTTCAACAAGGTGTTGATGACATTATTTGGACTCTTGCAGAAAAGGAACAGTGGCAGGAATTAGGTGACAAAGTTAAACATATTAAAAGAGAACAGCTTGGAAGGAAGTCTGTATGAGATGGTCAAGTAAGATTAAATTTATATCAATGACTTTGGAAAAATAAAAGATCTTTACATTTTAGAGCTGGAAGAGCTATGATGATAATATAAGCCTTTTGCTTTATAAGAGAAGAAATTGAAGCTCACCGGGTGAAGTGACTTTCGAAAATTTACACAACCAAGTGGAAAAGCAAAAATTAAACTCAGTCTCTTGATTTTTTTTCAAAGGACTTATCTCTCTCTCTGGCAATAAGGTGATATTACATAGGAAGAGATATATTTCTGGGTTTAAATTAAAATTACAAAAGTGAAGAAAGGATAAAAAAACTACTAGAAAATGAGGGTACAGCTGCAAAGTTAAGGGGGGCTAAAGTCAAAGGGGGATTTTTCAGTGATTTTCTCTCTTTAGATTCCAATTTAGATCCAACTGTTGTAGATGCATTATCTCCTTTAACCACATTACAATCTTATGAAGTAGAAACTACAATGAACTCATTTTAGGTTGAACACCTAGAAATCTTGCTGAAGAGCACATATGTGGTAAAGACAGGATTTGATCCCAGGCATTGATACTATGCTCAACTTTCCATACTAACTCAATCAATTTTGCAATCCATGCTCTTAACCTCTACCATATGTGATTCCTCCACTACAATGTAGTGACATATTTCAAGTTATAATATTCTTTTTTCCTTTTTTATTTCTGAAGATATGAGCTCCTTGATTTGAGAACCATAGACAATTGTTCCTTCTTATTAAATATATACTTTTTCATTGTCAGTTTATACTTTATGGTGGCTTCATAAACATTTGTTTACCAAATGACCATATACAGAGATAACAAGAGTTATCTAAGAATTCAGGGGAAAATTCCAACTGGAAGGTTGAAAACTTTAAGCTATACATATCATGGTCAGATTTGGCTTTATGATTTATGTGAAAAACACAATGACCTATGGCAGAACCTGTTATTTCTAGGGCTTGAGAGACTGCAGTCAGGCTTAGGAGAAGCCCTGCGCACATGTAGCCTATACTAGAGTTTTATATTCAATGTTTAAACACCTTCGAATTTCCATTTCTGGATGGTTTGAATTTATCTAGGACTAGGTATTGCAATGTTTTCACTGTAGCCTATCATATCACAAATGTATTAACTTTTCTTTTAATCAAGAAGAAATGCTAGGATGCTGGTCTTGACCAGGTAACTCTTAGATTTTCCAGTAGATACTATGATCTAAAA
>PVJC01050897.1:0-11654 GCA_004026665.1 Murina feae | reverse complement strand
GCGCGCCTCCGTACCTCTGTACTTTGCTTCCGCTGCTGCTCTGAGTCTCAGACTCTTCTCTGGTTGTAGGATTTTCACTCAGCCAGCCGTCCTGCTGGTGCGAGTGGTGTCCGTGTGTTCTTTTCGCGGTTTTTCTGAAATAGTTGTTCACAGCTGCATATGCGGTGTCTACCCTATGCCGCCATCTTGTTTCTCCTATGATGTGATCTTGATACGTTTCTAGCTCTCAACTTCCTGATCTCCGACAGCAGGTCCTGGGCTAACGTTCTGTAACAACGTTGGTAAGACGCTGTAGGAACCTAACTATTTTTATATCCATTAGCCTAGGGCAAAATTCATGTCATCCTACATCGTCTTGCTTCAGGTTGTTAAATCTATGATAATATTAAGCCAGGACTTACTACTGACTACTCCTGACTACTTTGAGGAGATAAATGAGATAATATAAGTAAACGTACTGTTAAACCGAATAGGGATCCTGTCTGCTGGGATGTTTTTAGTGAGCAAGTAAAAGAAAGCCAAACCCAACTGGTTTAAATAATAAAGGAGATATATTTGTTCCTACACTTGGAAAGTCTCAAGATTGGGCAGGCATTGGCAGGTGTTTCTCTGTGCCTCCAGCTCTGTCCCCCTCTTTCCCCCCCCCCCCATCCTCCGGGCTGGCCTCATCCTGCGGCTTGTGCTCAGTGGGTTGCTGGATACACATGCTCATTTCAACCCCAGAACAAGAGATTCTTGAGGTGGAAAGAATTTCCCCAAGCCACCCACCAAACTTGCCTGGCATCTCACAGGTCTGAACTGGGTCACATGCCTGTTCTGGTCTCCGAGGAGGCCCCCATGAGTCACACTCCTTGTCTCTATCTGAGCTGTAAGAGTAAAATGTTACCTGTAGACCTGAGAGTGTCGAAGGCTATGACCTAGAGTAAGAACACAGAACCTGCAGACTAGGACCACCTATTCTCCCACTGGAGGTCTCCCACTGTGGAAAACCTTCCAGGTCAGCAAGCCCCCAGGGCTGAGGCACAGAGCGGGCTGTGTGTCCTCTATGGGCAGCCGACTCCTAGGAGGAGGAAGCAGCTGGGCTGAGCATGCCCAGTTAAAACACCCATCCCATTTAGGTGGATTACTTTGCCTCTCCCATGCCAAGGTGAGTAAAAGGGTTGAGAGAGGTCAGAAACCACATCAATGGATTTTCCTCCAAAGGAGGGAAACTGTAAGAGAGGGGAAGATACAATTTTCTCCCCTTAACTCCTGAAATCCCTATTCCAGACTATGCACATGGTCAGGACCATATCCTGACCAATTAGCTTAGGTCTGGTTTAACTGAACTAATTAGCATGGCAAGGGAGATGGAACCACACCAATTGGATTAGGACAATATGGGGCCAGTGGGAAGCTGTAATTAAGCTAACGTCTTCCCTCTTCAATTCTGTGGCTACTAAATAATGGGAGAATGGGAGAACGGGAGAAGAGGCATGGAGAAGATAACTATAATGTCCACTTCAGTAATATGTAAAACATTAGGTCAAAAACAACAGTGATTTGTTTAGTGTTCGTTATAGCCAAGCACCATGACAAGCTGGTTTAATTGCAAAAATCAAATGAACAGAGACTTTATTCCTGGCTATGAGGGAGTAATTATACTGGCTTAACCCTCCTTCCATAAATAACGACAAACCCAGGGAGATATTTGAAGAGTGGACAGCAGACAGTGGAGGACTGTGGTCTCTGAGACAGAAGCCCTGTGACCCTGTTGGCTCTGTCTGGAGGCACCTCCCAGGGCCCAGCAGGAGGGGAGGGTGTGTGTCCTAGAACAGCTGCCTCACTGAGCTGGGGAAACAGTCTCGAGTTCATGGAGGCTGAGGCATCTGGAATCTGTGCGTCAGAGTATCAGAGAGGAGAGAACTCCGCAGACGTAGAGATCTGCAAAGGGTCCCCCAGAGGCGACGATGATAAATCTGGAGTTAGCGGTGTTGATGGTTACACAACCTTGGGAGTATACTGGAATCCACTGCATTGCGTACTTTGAAAGGGTGGATTTTGTGGTGTGTGAATAAATTTCAATAAAAACTAAGTGTGTGGGGAGGGGGAGAGGCAAAAAAAAAAAAAAAAAAGAAGGATTCCCTGTAGTCTCTGGCTGAACACTAAACTGTGCAGAGGGAGGCCCCAGAGGCCAGAGAACAGATACTGGGAAACAGACAACAACCAGGGGCTGAATAATACTGACCTGAGCCCTCACAAGATTGGAAGACTTGAGTTCTGACCAATCAAATAGGGAAAACAATGAACCCCAGGGGCATTCAGCACTGACTTCAGAAAGACCTTCGCTTAGAGGAGGGGGGGCTTCCAGGAGTATTGGCTAGTCCAGATGGACTTCATCAAAGCTTCAAAAAGTTGCTTTGAAAGTAGGAGGCAGACACATAAGTAACTTAACCGTCAGAACAAAATAACATTTTAAAGAGGAAGACAACACATTCCAACACTCAAAACATATTTTTCATAGTGGGCATTATCTAAGAATTTTTTAAACAAAAAGAGAAAAATTTAGTGAATAAAAACAGACCTAGAAATGGCAGAACTGGTAGAACTTGCAGACATGGACTTCAAGTAGCTTTTTAAAAAATATGTTCAAGAACTTAAAGGAAAACATGAACTTAATAAGAAGACAGAAATGATAAAAATAAAAATAGGGTATCTGAAATCAAAACTTTCCTGGATAAACATAACAGCAGATTAGACACTGCAGAAGGGGAGATGACTGAATTTCAAAACAGGGCATATAAGCTATACAAATGGGAGTCTAGAGAGAAATAAAAACATTGGAAAAAATTGGCAGAGCCTCAGTGACCTGTGCAACAATATCAGCTGATCTATCAGACATGCAATTGGTTCGCCAGGAAGATGATGAGGGTAGAAAAATATTTGAAGAAATAACAACTGAAATTTTTATAAATAGGAGGAAAAATATAAATATAGAAATATGAGAATTTCAACAAAGTATATGCAGAATAAACATGAAGGAAACCATGCCAAGGACATCAGAGAACTGCTGAAAACTAGCAATAAAGAGAAAATCTTAAAAGTGGCTAGAGGAAAAGAAATTGCATATGGTAGAATGAAGATAAGAATGACTACAGACTCCCCCAGTGGTCATATTGTGGTCCTGAGGGTGGAAGCCACCTTCCAAGGATGGCAGGACAGGGCATTTTCAAGGAGCTGCCATGACAACAGGGACTGTCTATCTCCACCTTCTTCATGTAAGAGCATAAACCATTCGTCAGCTTAAGCCATTGGGCTTAAAAAGCCATACATTCCTGTGTGCATTTTCAAACTGACATCTGACATTTTTTATAACCTTACATCGTTGCAAAGAGTGTAATTCAGACTCATCGAAACTGTTAACATTCTAAAACTGTCACATCACTCCAAAATGTATTTAAAGAAACATAAAGTTCATAGGAATTTGTTACCATCATCTATTTAAAAATACATGAGCAAAATCTTTAACAGTCAAATTTTAGATCATTCATTTTTATTCTTGAATTCTTATTTCCATTCTAAGGACATAACTTAGAGAATTTCATTTTAACATACTTTTTATGCTTGAAAGTATTTTACAGATTACTTTACCTTCTGTCTCTGGAATAAAATTACACACATCTGTATATATACACGCATTGAAAACATTCTTTTTTCATTACTTGTGGCCATATATATCTCCAAAGATTTAATATTTGTTCGGGATTGAGCTATATTACAATCTCAATGAATATACACCTGAGCAATAATAAACATAAGAGTAAAAAATTCAAAATCTATTTCTTAATAACATGAATTGAGCAATTTAAAATTTTAACTGGTTTGTTTATCCATGGAGGACTATTACTTATTGCTAGCATGAGACAGGGTTCAGCTCATTTCTATTCCTAGCGATTATTTTCATTAAGGTAAGCACTAGGAAACCTCTCACATAAACAAGTAAATAGGATGGAACTTGTTGTATTATAGCATTGTCATGTAATTCTTTGGACATTTTATGAGTTACATGCTGAGAAATTACATAATGACATATCTCAAAAGCCATTTTTAATATTCTATCAGCTGATAGTTTGGCTAAGTCCTCCTTTAGTCTTGTTGAAAGTAAAGAATGAGAAACCATTCATTTGCAAAGGATTTGCAACCCAGTCATTTTGTTGTAGAAAGACCCAAAAAAACTAAGCTACGCTTTGGAGAAGTGGAAAAAACACAGTTTTAATTATTACGCAGGTGGACTCTAAGAAAGTTTTCCAAATCAGAGTGGAGTAACACACAGTGACTTTGCTTTTATAACCACCTTTCAGGTTCATTGTATTGCAAATATGCACCCTTCCCCCTTTCGAGGCCCTGGAGGAAGTCCTCCCCCCAGGTGTCCCAAGGGTTTGGTGCTGGCTAACAATCCACCCTTCCCCCAGGGCAGCGCTTATGGCTTCTGTTCTGCAAATTCAGTTTTGGGGAAGGAGGCAATGACTCAGCCACAGGTCATTAGGAATGCACACTGGGCCTTTTAGCATGAATTCCAACCACCATCACCCCAAAACATCAGGGCTATCTTTGAATTAGCCCTTTTTAGCCTTCTCAATTTGAGTAATTCACATTCTCAATTTCTAGGAAGTTCATCAGAAAGGCTATGTATCAAGACCTGTCCAATAACCATTAATTACCCTCTCATTCCTATACAGAGGGGCATTTGTTTAAACTGACAGTCACAAAAAGAGTTGGGAAAACCCAAACATAAATTTCAATCTACCCTTAGCAACACACTATTTTTGATGAAATTCTTTTGTCTCAGTGCAAGCTCTAAACATATTTTCATGCAAACCTTTGAAAATGCCTACCAAATATCACAGATGGCACAGGTAGTTCTCATCGCCAAACTAGTTAGCCAAGTCACGTTTACTTATTTTGAGCTATGACACACATTCAGGAAAGTTTGCCATGCAACCTTTACGGGTCAATAAAAAGGCGATCACACATGTAATTGTCACTTTGTGCTGGCATCCCACAAACCCCATCTCATTCTCCCTCTCTCTCTCCTCCCCCCTTTCTCCTAGAGGGTACCACCATCCTGATCTTTACAGGGATCATGCTTTTCTTCTTTGTAATTTTGCCATACATGTACCCATCCTTAAACAATTCAGTTTTGCTTGATTTTGAATTTTTATAAATAGAACCTTACTACGTATGCCATTTCGAAATATGTGTCTTCACATTGAAATTAATGCATATACTTATAAGTGACAGTATGCCATTTTGGTACAGTTGTCCATTTTATGAAATTACCACAGTATATTTTTCCTTTCTGTCATTAATAGCCTTTGGAGTAATCTCCAGTTTGCAACGATTAACACTCATGTTGCTATGATTGTGCATTTGGTTCTACCTCGAAGTAGACCTGCTAAATCCTAGGGTATGCCTGTCTTCAGCATTAGGAGATGCCAGCCTGTCTTCCAATGTGGTCAACCCCAGCTAGCCCTTCTTCTCTCAGTATGAGTTCCTGTGCTCCCATCCTCACCCACTCTTGCAATCATCGGTTCAGTGTACATTTGTACGTTTCTGTCACCCTTGTACATTTGTCAGTCTGTGTCCTTTTGTGTCTGTGCATTGGGTGGGCGTAGAGTGAAACCTCACTGTGATTTTAATTTGCATTTCTCTGATACTGAATGGGGCTGAGTTCCTCTGTGATTGTTCGTTCAGGACTCCTGCTTTTCTCTATGGGAATGTGTGTTTCTGTGCTTTCGTAGGAGGTTTCGCAGGAGTCCCCCTTCCTCCTTTCCTGCTCCTTTGGATTTATTTGGATATGATCCCATCACCAGTTTCATGTGTTCAAAGACCTCCCCCTCAGTGGTCCGTCTTTTCAACCTTTGCTGTTGTTTTTAATGAACGGGGAGTCTTCATTGAATGGGGTTCTTGTTGGCGATTGCTTTTTGTGTTCTGGTTAGCAAGTGCTTTTCTGAACTGGGACCATTGAGACAGTTTGCCATACTATCTGCCAGAGGCTTCTTGTTTGCTTTTACATTCCGGGTTCAATGCACCGGGAATTGATTTTGGTGTGAAGCGTGAAGTAGATGCTGTTACATTTTGTTCCTCTTAGACAGATAGCCAACATTCCAGCTTTATTTATTGAAAATTATCTCTTTTCCACTTTCTCTCGCTTCAAAAATTCTTTATTGTTGAAAGTATTACATATGTCCCCTTTTTCACCCATTGACCTCTCCCAGGCCGCCCGCCTCCCGCCGCAGGCCTTCACCGCCCTATTGTCTGTGTCCATTGGTTATGTTTATGCATACACGTTCATTGGTTGGTCTCTTCCCACCCTCCCCTGACTTCCCTCTTCTTGTACTAACAGTTTATAAATATATTAATAATAAATTAGCAACATTAATTATTTAATGTCGTTGCTGATATACTTGAGTTTAAGTTTACCATTTTTTTGATTTTTAAAATATGTTTATATTAATTTCAGGGAAAGGGAGAGATAGAAACATCAATAATAATAAAAGTGTAGTATGCTAATTAGACTGGATAGCCAAACGACCTTCTGGATGAAGCTGGGGATGCAAGGGCTGAGTCCCCTGCACGAATTTTGTGCATTGGGCCTCTAGTCAGTAATAAGAGAGAATCATCATCCATCACCTGCCTCCTGCACACCTCACATTGGGCATTGAGCCAGTAACCTGAGCACATGCCCTGACTGGGAATTGAACCACAATCTCCTGGTTCATGGGTCAACACTCAACCCCGGAGCCACGCAGTTGGGCTAGATTCTCCCGTCATCTCGTCCTCATCCTACATGCTTTCAGAGACTCCAGTCACAAATATGTCCGACCTTCTCAGTGTTTAGTCTGTCTCTAAACCCTTTGCTGGTGTTCTTCCATGTATTTTCTTTTTCTCTCTGGGTTTCACTCTGGATCATTATTTTCTAACTAGTTTTCTGATTCACTAATTCTCTGTTTAGTTTATATTGATTCATTCCTTTTAGCTGCTGTATTTTTCAGCTCTAGAATTCCTATTTGTTTCAAATATAATATGTCTTTTTTGGGTAGAGTTGCTAGTTTTTTGCTAGCATTATTGTTTGTTTTAAAAACAAATCTCCTGAACAGAGTAAGCATAGATTTTTGAGGGCAAGACCTTGTATAGGATGAACATGTGCGTGTCCTTTATTAGCTGTCTAACCATCACAAGTCATTTGTTCCTCTGACCCTCAGCGTCCTCATCTGTAAAATGCGGTTGCAATGCTACCTCTCTCCCAGGGCTGCCGTGCAGATCACCTGGCTAAGGCGGAACAGTGCCTGGCGCTTAGCAAGTGACCTGTCAGCGATAGAGCCATCTCTTCTGGTGTCATCCTGGTCGTTCTGGGCAGGCGGGATTCCAGGCCTTATTTGACGGGTGAAACTAGGCTGCAGGGAGCTGAAGTGACCACTCTAGGTCACACAACTGCTAAAGGACAGAGCCTCGTTCAAGCCCCAGTGCCTTCTACCCGAGGTGATATGTCCTGGGCACAGCCTGGGAGCTCACTGAACTGCCACCAAATGGAATGTGAAGTTCAGGGCCCAGAGGGCAGCCTGGACTCCTAGGCACTCAGATATTGTTTGGTTGATGTCACTGCTGTGGATGAAAATGTCATAGTCTTCAGTTGGGAGCGGCAGGGGGGGTTGGTAAACAAAATGAAGAGGAATTTTAGTTACACTGTGAGAAGTCCCACTGTGTACTGCCTCTGACGATGCCCTGAAATCGTCATGTCTGTGCCAGCCACACTCGGGCTCAGGAAAAGGTCTTTTATAATGTGAGACCCACACTGATAGGTCAGCACAGACTCTGGAATTGTACAGCCCAAGTTCAAATCCCAGCCCCACGACTTAGGAGCTGAGCCGGGTGATGATGAAGGTGCGGTGTCTATTTCATAGGCTTCTATCAGTTAACACTTTGTAATCGGGCATTTTCCCGCCAAATCGTGTCGTAATGCAGGGCTTTTTTGACATTTTCTCTCCAAAATTAGACTTTCCGTAAAATATTCATATCTTTTGATCTATTTGATATTTTTCTATGAAACTTTCAGTGTTTTAGTTTAAAAAGAGGTTTCTATTTACTTTGCAAAATATGCATTATTGTATTTTTTTAAATATATATTTTATTGATTTATTACAGAGAGGAAAGGAGATGGGCAGAGAGTTAGAAACATCGATGAGAGAGAAACATCGATCAGCTGCCTCCTGCACGCCCCCCACTGGGGATGTGCCTGCAACCAAGGTACATGCCCTTGGCCGGAATCGAACCCAGGACCCTTGAGTCTGCAGGCCGAGGCTCTATCCACTGAGCCAAACCGGTCAGGGCGCGTTATTGTATTTTTATGTACACAAAATTACTACATTCTAGGTAAACATATAAAAAAACACTCTTTCACAATCAAAATAATTTTATTTATACAAAATTACAATATTTTTTTGAAATTTTCAACAGATCCTATAAAAAACCTATAACCTAATAGTGCTTCACTGTGTGATAGCGTTCAAAACACTTTCCTTTGTGCAGGGGAAATTACAAAACTTGCACATGTACCGCGTTTCACTGCGTAGTTTATGAGCGGCACACACACGACAACGACGTAAAACATTTTTATTTTTGCCGGTTCCAGCTAGAGGTTCCAATGAATGTTTCCTCATGTCCATTGACTGTCTCCCTGGTGGATCCGATTTTACTCGTTTCCTGCAAAAAATGTGTTAAGAAGGGACCCAGTGAAGGCTGTGCTATGTCAGACACCTGGCACAGGGCCTGGCAAACAAGAGCTGCTTCACAGTGAAAGCTAGCGCTATCACGATTCAGATGCCGACTTTCACACTTGCAAAGCATTGTCTTCGCCACCAAAATATCAACAAATTATTCTCCCAGGGGTGGACAGGAAGGACAGCTCAGCCTGGAGCCCTGGTGACTAAGCTCAGGTGCCTGTTGCCTTGGCACAGCTGGCCTCTGCCCCTCATACATCTCCATTCCCTGCCCCCTCTGCCCCAGGCGCTGTGCTCAGCACATCAGGCTTTCCCCAAGGGTTTGCCCACTGGCACCGAATATGCCATCCATCAGCTGAGGAAGCCACTGCAGAGGGGTTCACAGTGGCAGCGCCTGGCCACCGGGCCAAGGAGAATAAAGCCAGGAGACCCTGGTGGAAAGACAGCAGCTGTGGCTTCAAAAACGCCCTTTCCGACTGAGGGTGGAGCTTTCAGGGAACTTCCGAGACGTGTAATGACCGACGGGAGGCGGATACACATGCCTCAGGTTTAACACAGCCGGTCCTGGGTAAGTCATTTGTGTCCATCTCTAGCCCAGCCCTCACCTCAAAACATAGGAAAACAGTGCCCACCCTCCCAGGGTTTCATAAGGGTCAAAGTAGTGCATACGTGTGATGCTCTGTAAATGTCAGGTCTCCCTCTCTCTCTCTCACTCGGGATTGGTTCTCCCATCTTCCCACCCTATAGGCTGGTGGACCCAGAAGTTCCTTTCCCGCATGTGAATGCCTTCCTGTGCTAGCAGCTCCCCTTTCGGATGCAACCTCCATGGAGGAGGCGCTTGCTGCCTGCCAGTGGGGGAAGTGAGTCATTGGATATGGAGGTGAGGAGCCTAAGGGTTCATCACCCACTCAGCTCAGGAAGGAGACATCATCCAGGCGGGAGACTCAGGAGCAAACGCTAATCCCTCTCTCAGGGATACCTGAGAGCAGCGCAGCAGGCTCCATGGGCAGAGCTCACTGATCTCGCCCTCCTCCCTTCTTGCTCGGTCCAGACTCCACCCTGCTCTGACCTCGGGCTCTGGCCTCCTCTGGTTTCCGAACTGGCCCCCGCCCCAACTTCAGTGCTCCCATTGTCATTTATAAGCTCAATAAAGAACAACAGCAACAACAAGCTTTGCATGGAGTATTTCAGTTAATTCTCAGGACATTCCAGCAAGGCAAGCACTGTATTCCTCCTGATTCACAAGCTGGGAACCTGAGGCACAGAGAGGCTAAAATGTCCCACGTTCCTAAATCGGATGCCTGGTGAATGAGAATTCAAACCCGGGCAGCTCACTACAGTCTGCATTTGTGCACCACTTGGTAGAAGGATGGAAGGAAAGCACACAGGAGGGAGGGAGGGATGTGGCAGGAAGGAAGGGAGGGAAGAAGGGAAGAAGAATGGACATTTTGTAAGTTGTGAGGATGAAATGAGATGCTGTCGTGTGAAAGCGCTTTATAAAATTTAGTGCAAACATGGACCAGTGTTGCCATTGCTAAGCCGAAGGCTGACCCTTCAGGAAGAAGTCTGTCCTCCCCGAACCCGGCCCACTTTCCATCCAAGGCTCTCCTCACCCCCAGCCCCGGGCTTGTCTCCCTCTGGGACTGGAGAAAACAAGGGCCCACTCAGAACCTGGAGACTCAGGAGGCTCGGAGCTTCCTGCCCTTGGCAAGCTCTGACCTTGGGCGAGGCCCTTGGCCACCGTCGTACCCACAGTCCACCTCAATCTCGAATGAAACACGCCCTGCCCCTGTGGATCTGTGAACGCCGCGTGTCGCCAAGCCTGACTCAGTCACCAGGTTTCCATGGCTCTGCGGCCACCTTGATGGGTGGGGACTGTGCTGGACAACACGGATGCAGAAATTCCCCTCCCCATAGTGTTCTGGGGGACAGCACTGTTCCCTACATATTCACAGTTCTTTTTCTTTTGAGGGAACATACAACAAAACTTATCACCCCAAAAAGCCCTCATGCCCCCTCCCAGAAGCAACTGCTCTTTTGACCATTTTTAAAAAGCTATTTTAGGGACAGGAAGAGAAGAAGGAGGGAGAGAGAGAGAGAGAGAGAGAGAGAGAGAGAGAGAGAGAGAGAGAGAGAGAAACATCAGTTGGCTGCTTCCCGTATCTGCCCTGACGGGGAGCAAACCTGAAACCTAGGTATGCGTCCTGGCCGGCAATGGAACCCACCACCTTTTGTGATGTTCCAATCAGTTGAGCCGCCCGGCCAGGGCTTGCTTTCTGCCAGGTGGATGGGAGAGCAGCAAGGGCAGCAGCGGCTGGTACTGTCTGAGGCAGGGGTCCTCAAACTTTTTTTTTTTTTTTTTATCTTTATTGTTCAGATTATTACAGTTGTTCCTCTTTTATCCCCCATAGCTCCCCTCCTCCCATTTCCCACCCCAACCTCTGACCTTGCCCCCCCACTGTCCTCATCCATAGGTGTACAATTATTGTCCAGTCTCTTCATGCATCCCCAACACCCTTAACACCAGAAAATTGTCAGTCCACTCCCTTTCTATGCCTCTGATTCTATTCTATTCACCAGTTTATTCTATTCATCAGATTTTTTATTCACTTGATTCTTAGATTCACTCGTTGATATATATTTGTTGTTCATAATGTTTACTTTCCTTTTCCTTCTTCCTCATTCTCAAAGGATAACTTTCAGCATTTCATATAATACTGGTTGGGTGGTGATGAACTCTTTCAGCTTTTTCTTGTCTGTGAAGGTCTTTATCCGACCCTCAATTCTGAACGATAGCTTTGCTGGGTAAAGTAATTTTGGCTGTAGGTTCTTGCTATTCATCACTTTGAATATTTCTTGCCACTCCCTTCTGGCCTGCAAAGTTTCTGTTGAGAA
>PVJC01050896.1:0-11654 GCA_004026665.1 Murina feae | reverse complement strand
CAACGTCCCAGCAAGGCTGGCTGGACGCAGGTTCTGGAGTTTTTTCTCCTATAATTGATACTGTTCCTTGAAGGCCTGGGGTTATCTTCTATAATTGATACACTGTTCCTTTAAGGCGGCCTTCTAACTAACTGAAGCCTCCTCTGCCTCACCTCGCAGCGTCTATAATGAAACAATTGTTACTTTTACTGGTTAGGCCAGAGCTGCTCTTTCCTTCAGCTCCGGAGGATTCTATGATTATTACATTGTTTCAAATGTTTCAAATCTGTGTTTTGCTAGAGGCAGTTTAATCGGAGCTGAGGTGAGCGGGCGCAGCTTCACTTTTGCTCCTGCCGCAATGGAAAGGGCTGTTTACTCAGGTCCGTGAGTGGCGGCCGCCATGTTGGCTGGGCTAATTCGCATACAGCCGCTCTGATTAGCTGGTGGGCGTGGCTTACCCGTCTCAGAGAAACGGTTAATTTTAATATTTCGCTTTTATAGAGTAGATTAGGGCTTTTATATATATACTAGGCTTTTGTATATATACAAATTTATTTGTGCACTCGGAGGGGTTCCCTCATCCCAGCCTGTGCTCTCTCACAGTTTGGGACCCTGGAATCCATTGGGGCACACAGCACACATGGAGGCCGCGCCTCCATGTGTGCTGTGTGCCCCCCATTGCACCTATTGCCAGACCTCAGCCTCAAGGGCGGAGCTGGCTCCGGTCCCTCCACTCTGGAGGCTGTCCTACTGTCTGTAATCTGCAACCGAATCTATTTCAGGCCTCCATCGCCAGTGCCCTGCTCCTCCCCGGAGGTTGCGGCCTATGCGTTGCTCGGCTTCTCCCAGGCTTCGGCCTCTGCCATCTTGGCTGGGCTAATTTGCATACAGCCACTCTGATTGGCTGGTGAGCGTGGCTTACCCATCCTGAAAAGACGGTTAATTTTAATATTATGGTTTTATTAGTTTAGGCTAGGGGCCTGGTGCACAAATAAATTTGTGCACTCAGAGGGGTCCCTCAGCCTGGCCTGTCCCCTCTCACAGTCTGGGACCCCTCAGGGAATGTTCACCTACTGGCATGCCTGGCCAGCCTGGGTGAGGGGCTGATGGCAGTTTGCTTATAAATCATTGCACCTTTCTAAAAGAGAAAAGGTCCCACATGTCTATTTCACTCATTTAGTCTTCTCTCATCCAGATCCTGATTTCACAATTCCTCATTACTTTGTTTTTCTCTAATGCAATTTTACTTGGTTCAATAAGTAGTTGAAAAATTATTCTTAACAATTACTGGGATCAGAAATCTCCTGCCACTGCCCAGCGCACCCCGCCCACCCCACACACCTTGAGGCCCACCACCCACCCTGCCCACTCCGTTGCCTGGTCCACACCCGCCTCCATGGTTGTGCTGCCGGCCTCCATCTTGACTGAGTTAATTTGCATACAGCCACTCTGATTGGCTGGTGGGCATGGCTTGGCTGGTGGGTGTGGCTTAGGTGTCCCAGAGAAATGGTTAATTTCAATATTACTCTTTTATTAGAGTAGATAGATGGATGATCTCAAATGCATGCCAACTCAAAGATTTAAGATTAAAAAATAGATTTAAAAATAAAGATTAATATATAAAAATATTAAACTGACACTAAATAGTGAAGAGCCAGTTAACTATGGATGTGTTAGCCTCCACTAAAAAGAATGTAGATAGCCCTGCTAGCATGCTCAGTGGTTAGAGCATCAGCTTATGCACCTCTCTCACATTGAAGTTTCTCTTTCTCTCTCCTCTCTCTCCCTTTCTCCCTCCCCCTCTCCTTTGCCACTTTCTCTAAAAAATATCCTTGGGTGAGGATTTAAGAAAATAGATAGCCTAGCATAAGGGTGTGTATATATATGTGCTTTGTCAAGACAATTTAATAATAGAATTTTCTTGATATAGTTTTATCAACATTTGGGCTATGGTTCAATAACAATAGTTAAAACTTATTTCTTGGCAGACTACACAATTAAGGCAATAAATGTTTTTCTGGTACCAATTCTAATGGGCTCACTAACTATTATGAATGGTTAATAAAATGATTATTTCCAAACATGACTGAATAGTAGAATTACCTGGAGAGTTTTACAATATAGCTGATCTTACTTCAGAGACTAATTTAGGCACTCTATCAGGATTCTGGAAACTATCAGTAGAAAAGCTCTCTTGCTATTTCCAATAGTCAGCCAGCTCTGGAACCTTATGCAGCAGTATTGTCCCAGTGTCACCAGGACACAAAGAGGCTCAATTTTCAAGGGCCTCTCATCTGGCTGGGTTCCTCCCAAAGCCCCATATATAATTTTAAATTTGTAATTTGATGTTCTTTTCCTTAAAATAGCACCTCCCAAAATTTTAAAGGGTTGTCCCCTTACAAAACATTTATCTGCTCCTGGCCATAACTTATCCTCTAGTCAGAAATTACAGCCATAGAGCAAATTTGCTGGCCCTTTGCTTAGTTTTGTGCAGCTCACAGCAAAGAATGGTTTTTACATTTTTTAAAGGTTAGAAAAAAATGAAAACAAAATAGTTTACAACATGTGAAATTATGTGGAATTCAATCTCTACAGGTAAAGGTATATTGGCTCACAGCCATGATAATACATTTATAAATTGTCTGTGACTACCACAATGTCAGAGTTGAGTTGGCCTACAAAGCTTAAAAGAGTTACTATCTGAAAGAGTGGTCCTAAGTCGGCAGTTTGATATCCTTAACACTGCCACGGAGGCTAGAAAGGCTCCCGCCACTGCCACTATGCTCACCAGCAGTAAGCCTGGCTCAGGGCTTCTTGCTGAGCGGCACTCCCCCTGTGGGAGCACACTGACCACCAGGGGGCAGCTCCTACATTGAGCATCTGCCTCCTGGAGGTCAGCGCATGTCATAGCGACTAGTCGTTCAGCCATTCGGTCGATTTGCATATTAGCCTTTTATTATATAGGATCATTTAGATTGAGCTTTCTTGGTCTATAGGTTTGAAGAAATGATTGGTAACACCACGTCTGTGATGTGATTCAGGATAGGATGATTGCCAGCAAAAAACCTTCCCAGGTAGAACACAGGAAAACTCTTGGAGGATACTTGCAAAGATTCACCTTTAAGCACTAAATGATGTGTGTTCTGAGTAGTGGGGAAGTATAGTAAAATGTTGCTAAGGTTATACTTCAAAGTTTAGTTCTGAGGTGGGTTACTAAACCAATTAATTCAACACTTTCAACAAAGCTAAAAACATTTGAACCACAATGATTGGATGAATTGGACAAGAACTGTGACAGATTATTGAATTCTGGAAGCAAAACAGATAAAAAAAAATATTGATTTATCTGCCCATCTTCATTGAAGTATGACAGAAACGTATGCAGAAATGTATGCAGTTACTATCTGACCCTTTAAAGAAAAAGTTGGTCAACTCTGACCTACCATCAAATGATAAATAACATCATAGACACAACAGAAAGTTGATTTGAAAGGGTTACTTTCTTTTAAACAATTGTGAAGGTGAGACATTGATTTTATGAAAATACACAGGTGATTAAATTCAGATGTGACTATCAAAGATCCTTTAGAACCATAGCCTCTTATTTAAAACTAGAGGCTTGATGCACGAAATTTGTGCACTCAGGGGATGGGGGTTCCTCACCCCACCTGTGCCCTCTTCTGCAGTCTGGGAGCCCTAGGGGATGTCTGACTGTTGGCTTAGGAGTGGTCCTAAGTCAGCAGTCGGACATCCTGTGGGGGTCACTCTGAGGTTCTGAGATGGAGAAGGGATGTCTAGGAACAGATGCCATCACAGCTGCCTGAGTTGGTATGTATGGTAACTGGGCAGGTTCCAAAGATATAGCAGAATTCTGTTAGGCAAACAGCAGGTGGAAAATTAGATCAAAGAGCAAGTCAATTGGGAAGATTAGTCATCAAAGATGTTATTAGGTAGGAGGTCAGTCATAAAGGCAGAAGCTTTCTTATTAGTCAGTTGACATGACAGAATTCATGACTGGATTGTACAAAAGAAAACAAGAGACCTTCCTTACCTCACTCAGACCCAGCACTGAAGATCTTCCTTCACCTACTCATAGAATCCTGGCTGTGTCTTTTAGACAGAGCACAGTCATCTGTGTTCCAAAAACCATTCTGTGAACAATACCCCAAGCCAAGTTCAACTTTTCCATTTTCATGACAAGAGAAGGGTCTTGAGAGCTGGGAGGCAAGAGAATTATTGAATCAACCTTAACAATGAATGATTCACCAGGAAGACATAGGGAAGAGGAAGAAAAGCAACACTTTGGAGCATCTAATATGTTTTAGATATTTTGCATAAATAACTTCTTTATCTCCGCATCCCCTCAGTATCATTATCATTGCTTCTACTAACCTTTGAGGAAATAGAGAGAGTAAGTTTCATGCTTGCTATCATCCTGCCAGTAAGTATAGAGTTAAAATATGAACACAGGTCTGTCTGTCTGTCTGGCAGTGTGTCTTTGCTCTTCCAATTCATCCTGCTTCAGGCAGGCTCTCCGAGTAGAAAAAGCAACAGGCAGAAAAACACAGCATTGTAAATATGTTTTTCCACTTTCTTTTTTTAAAAAAAAATCTTTGCTGTTGAAACTATTATATATGTCTCCTGCTTTCCTCCATTGACCTCTTCCAGTCCAACCCCAACCCATATCCCAGGCCTTTACCACCCTATTGTCTGTGTACATACAAGGTCTTTTTTGATTACCAACCAACCACTTACCCTCCCCACCTTCTCTCTGAGATTCCACATTCTGTTCCATGCTTCCATATCTCTGGATCCACTTCATTCATCAGTTTATTTTGTTAATTAGATTCTACATATAAGTGAGATTATGTGATACTTATTTTCTCCAACTGGCTTATTACATTTAGCATAATACTCTCCAGGTCCCTCTATACTGTCAAGGGGCTCTTCTTTTTTACACTTGCATAGTATTCCATGGTATAAATGTACCACAGCTTTTTTATCCATTCATCTACTAATGAGCACTTGGGCTATTTCCAGATCTTAGTGGTTATAAATTGTGCTGCTATGAACATAGGGATCCATACATTCTTTCTGTTTGGTGTTTCAGGTTTTTTAGGATATATTACTAGAGGTAGGATCACTGGATCAAATGGCAGTTCCGCATTTAATTTTTTGAGGAAACTCAAAGCTGCACCAGTCTGCATTCCCACCAGCAGTGTAGTAGAGTTCCCTTTTATTCATATCCTTGCCAGCACTTGTCATTTGTTGATTTGTTCATGGTAGCCATTCTGACAGGTACAAGATAGTATCTCATTGTCATTTTAATTTGCATTTTTCTGATGATCAGTGACTTTGAGCACTTTTTCAAGAGAAAAATGGTCTCTTGGCCATTTGTATGTTCACTTTGGAGAAGTGTCTATTTAGGTCCTTTGCCCACTTTTTAATTGGGTTGTTTGCCTTTCTATTGTTAAGTTGTATGAGTTTCTCATATATTTTGTAGATTAGCCCGTTATTGGATATATCATTGCCAAATATGTTCTCCCATAAGGCAGCACCCTTGTCATTTTGTTGATGGTTCCTCTTGCTGTGCAGAAGCTTTTCATTTCGATATAGTCCCATTTGTTTATTTTCTCCTTATTTTCATTTGCTCTAGGAAATGTATCCATAAATATATTGCTACGAGAGATGTCTGAGATTTTGCTGCCTATGATTTCTTCTAGGATTTTTATAGTTTCCTGACTTACATTTAAGTCTTTTATACATTTGAGTTTATTCTTATGTATGGTCTAGTTTATTTATTTATTTTTTTGCAGGTATCTGTCCAATTTTCCAAACACCATATATTGAAGAGACTGTCCACAGATCAACGGTCCATCCACTGAGCCAAACCAGCTCGGGCTGGGTGTTGACTTTATATCCTGCTACACTGACAAATTCATTTATTAAATCTAGTATTTTTTGGTGGATTCTTTAGGGTTTTCTATGTACAATATCATGTCATCTGCAGATAATGGTAGTTTTACTTCCTCTTTTTCAATTTGGATTCCTTTTATTTCTTCTTGTCTGATAACTGTGGCTAGGACTTCCAGTGCTATGTGGAATAAGAGTGGTGAAAGCAGACATCCCTGTCTTGTTCCCATTCTTAGGGGAAATGGTTTTAGTTTTTGTCTATTGAGTATGATGTTCTCTGTAAGCTTGTCATATATCATCTTTATCATGTTGAGATATTCTCCTTCTATTCTCACTATGCTGAGAATTTTTGTTTGATCAAAAAATGAGTATTGGAATTTATCAAATGCTTTTTCTGTCTTTATTGATATCATCATGTGATTTTTTTATTTTTTAATTTGTTTATGTGATGTATGACGTTTATTGAGAATATTGTTCTTCCTTGTATCCCTGGAATAATCTCACTTGGTCATGGTGTATGATCTTTTTAATATATTGCTGGATCTGATTTGATAATATTTTGTTAAGGATTTTAGCATCTATGTTGCTATATTAGCCTGTAATTCTCTTTCTTTGTAGGGTCTTTATCTAGTTTTGGAATTAGGATAATCCTGGCCTCATAAAAAAAAATTGAAAGTATCCTCCCTCTTGGATTTTTTGGAGTAGTTTGGGGAGTATAGGTGTTAGTTCTTAGAATATTTGGTAAAACTCCCCCTTGAAGCCATCCAGACCAGGCTTTTATTTGGGGGTAGTTTTTCGATTACTGCTTCTATTTCATCATTGTTATTGGCCTATTCAGGTTTTTTTATTCTTCTGGATTCAGTTTTGAGAGATTGTATTTTTCTAGGAATTTGTCACTTTCATCCACATTGTCAAGCTTTTTGGCATATAGTTGTTCATAGTTTCTTACAATCCTTTGTATTTCTGTGATGCCAGTGTTTACTTATCTGCTTTTGCTTCTGATTTTATTTATTTGGGTCCTCTCTTTTTGTTTCTTGATGAGTTTAGCTAATGGTTTATCAATTTTACTTATTCTTTCAAAGAACCAGCTCTTGGTTTCATTGATTTTTTTGTATTGGTTTTTAGGCTCTATGTTATTTATTTCTTTTCTAATATTTATTATGTCCTTTCTTCTACTTATTCTGGGCTTTTCTTGTTGTTCTCTTTATAGTTCTTTAAGTTGTAGGGTTAACTAGTTTATTGCTGATTTTTCTTGTTTTTCAGGTATGCTTATAGTACTATGAATTTCCCTCTGAGGATTGCTTATGCAGTGTCCCTGAGATTTTGGGTTGTTGTGTTTTCATTTTCATTTGTTTACAGAAAGTTTTTTTATTTCTTTCTTCATCTCATTGGTAGCCCATTCATTTTTTAATGACATGCTATTTTGCTTCCATGTGTTTGAATGTTTTTGGGTGTTTTACTGGGGTTGATTTCTAATTTTATTCCAGTGTGATCAAAGAAGATGCTTGATGTGATTTCAAGTTTCTTGAACTTGTAGAGACTTGTTTTGTGTCCTAACACATGGACTATCTTAGTGAATGAGTCATGTGCACTTAGAAGAATATATACTCTGTAGCTTTTGGGGGTGAAATGTTCTATAAATGTCAATTAAATCCATCTGATCCAGTGTGTCCCTTAGAGTCACTGTTTCCATGTTAATTTTTTGTCTGGAAGATCTGTCCAGACAAAAAGTGATGTCAGTGGGGTGTTAAAGTCCCCTACTATAACTATATTGTTGTCACTCTGTCCCTTAAAGTCCTCTAGAATTTTTTCTATGTATTCAGGTGCTCCTATATTGGGTGCATATATGTTTAGCAGGGTTATATCCTCTTGTTGAATTGATCCCTTTCATATTATGTACTGACCTTTGTTGTCTCTTGTGATGGCCTTCATTTTGAAGTCTATTTTGTCATATATGAATATTGTTACCCTAGATTCTTTTTCTTTTCCATTTGCATGGAAAATTTTTTCCCATCCTTTTACTCTCATCCTGTGTGAGTCTTTTGTTTTCAGGTGGGTCTCTTGTAGACAGCATATAGCTGGGTAATGTTTTTGTGTACATTCAGCTACCCTATGTCTTTTGATTGGAGCATTCAATCCACTTACATTTAAGATTATTTTTTTAAAAAATTCTTTATTGTTTAAAGTATTACATAAGTCTCCTTTCCCCCGAATGACCACTCCCCAGCTGCCCTCACCCCCCAGCAAATGCTCTCACCCCCCTACTATCTGTGTCCATTGGTTATGCTCATATGCATGCATACAAGTCCTCTTTTAAGATTATTCTTGATAGGTACTTATTTTTTGCTATTTTAATTCTTTATGCCTAGGTTTCTCTCTCTATTATTAAAAATGCAGTACTTGGTGTTGATGAAATCCTTTAGCATTTTTTAATCTTTTTTGCCTGTGAAGCTCTTTATTGCACCATATATTTTGAATGATAGATTTGCTGGATATAGTAATCTTGGTTTCTGATCCATTACCTTGAGTATTTCATGCCATTCCCTTCTTGCTTGTAGAGTTTCAGTCTCTATGTGGCCTCCACTTTCCATCATTGATTATCAGAGTTCTCTCCAGAGAGTCTTCAGTTGATTATTCAGGACATTTTTCTGTATTTTAGTTTAATTCCAGTTTGGTCCTGGGAGTGTGTCCATGCAGCATCCACTTACTCTGCCGCCATTTTTAATCCTGTTTTTCCACTTTCAATGACCAATAAGACATTTCTTTATGAATTATAAAAAATAAAACTAAGTTAATGCCCTTCAGTAATGAATAATTCTACCTTTAGGGTGGAAGGTTACATTACCCATCATAGTTCATCTTAAAGTGTCACATTCTTAACCTAGTAAATGTCCTCTTTTAGCTTTGTTTGAGATTTATACCTTTAAACACCCAAGCAGACTATACAAATTGTCTCATATGCTGATGCAAAGCTTGGTTGACTACAGATTGACTCATACAGGCAGCAGCCTTCTTAGCCTCTTACTCTAGGTGTGACTCCAGTTTCTTCTTCACCACACCCAATTAGAAATTCCTTCCTCCCTGTGAGGTTTGCTCAGATAGTTCATTATAGTAATCAGTCATGTGATCTTCCTTGGACCATTATCAGCAGGAAAAAAATTCATTAGAGGAATTACTACCAGCCTCTTCAGAAATTGGTTCAAAAATATGCTGCCATTTAGAAGTCCTTTAGTTCCCAGACAAGAAAAAGCTAAGGGAGTTCATCGCCACCAAACCAGTATTACAAGAAATGTTAAAGGGACTTTTTTAAGAAGAAGAAGAAGAAAAAAGGGGGGTGTGTTTGTGAACAGTATAAATAATAAAATGGCAATGATTACATATCTATCAACAATTACTTTAGATGCAAATAGCTTAATTTAATTAAAAGACAGGGTGGCTGACTAGATGAGAAAACAAAATCTATATGCTGTTAAAAGAGACTCATTCTATATCATAAGACACACAAACGGAAAATAAAATAATGGGAAAAGATATTTCATGAAAATGGAAATAAAAAAATAATCCGGGGTAGCAATAATTCTCTCAGACACAATAGACCCTAAAACAATTACTGTAATAAGAGACAAAGAAGGACTCAGAAATTCTACTTCTGGGTATTTATCCAAAGAAACTTAGAACACTAAATTGAAAAGACATATGCATCCATATGGTCCTTGTAGCATTTATAATAGCCTAGATATAGAAGCAATCTATGTATACATCGGTAGATGAATGGAAAAGGAATCAGTTGTACATATATACAATGGAATATTACTTAGCCATAAAAAGAATGAAATCTTACCATTTGCAGTAATGTAGATGGGCCTAGAGAGTATTGTGCTAAGTGAAATAAGTTAGACAGAGAAAGAAAGATACCATATGAATTATTTAAATGCAGAATCTAAAGTGCAAAATAAATGAACAATCAAAACAGAAATATTCATAGATACAGAGAACATTTTGATGATTACCAGGTGGGAAGGAGATTGGGAGATTGGTGAAAAGGGGAAGAGATTAAGATATACAAATTGCCAATGGATGTAAGTACAGCATAGGGAACATAGTCAATAATATTGTAATAATAATGTATAGTGTCAGATGTGTACTAGATCTGTCAGGGTGAGCACTTCATAAGGTATATAAATCTCTAACCATTATGCTGTACCTGAAACTAACATAATATTGTACGTTAATAGTAATTGAAAAACAAAAAAATATTTAAAAATAAACAACCCAGAAAAAGAAGTCAGTAAGTTATTTGATGAATTTGTAGATATATTCCCTCCAAAACTGTATCCTCAAATCTGACAGAGCTTAAAGTATTTAAATTTGTTCCCTAATCACAAACACTCAGAAGAGGCTATAGAAAGAAACTATCATCAGGTAATGCTGTCCTAAAGAATCTGGTGCATTCTAAACTTAGATTTTTTTGGTAAACCTAGGCCTACCCTCAGATTAAACATAACAAATGGTAGTTAAATAGATAGCCTCTTGAAATCTTTTTGCTCTACCACAGATGAACATGCCAAGATTTTCTTAATTTGCAGTTCAGAATATTCTTTTCCCAACTTAGAAACAAAGGGAAACATGACCAGACCAACCTAAACAGACATTCGTAATCATAGGAGTTTAGGTTTGGAGTCACTTCACTTAATCTTCACATGACTCAGAATTCAATGCAGAAGATTAAAAGAAGATTCATGAAAATTAAGAACTTTATTACCTAAAGTTAATAAAGATGAAAAAAAATGTAAGCCATTAGTCAGAGTAACATAATTCTTACTCCCAGTGCAAAGTGAAAAAAATATTTAGCTATACATTGATTCCATTGTAATAGGTAATACTTTTGATTATAGATCTATAAAAAAGTGATTCCTGAAGGTGAATTGCTCTATGTTAAAAAAACAACATATTAAGATTCTACTGACAGCAAGAGGGTGGCATAAGGTAAACACCGTAAATGCAGCCGTGAACAACTATTTCAGAAAAACCACGAAAAGAAAACACGGACACCACTCACACCCACAAGAAGGCTGGCTGAGTGAAAATCCTACAACTAGAAAGAGTCTGAGACTCAGAGGAGTGGCAGAAGCAAAGTACAGAGGTACAGAGGCACGCGCGCACGGGGCTCGGGGAGAGGGCTGGCGCCAGAGAACTCAGTTCTTTTTCTTTTTTTTTAAATTTATCTTTATTGTTCAGATTATTACAGTTGTTCCTCTTTTTCCCCCCATAGCTCCCCTCCTGCCATTTCCCACCCCACCTCTGTCCTTGCCCCCCCACTGTCCTCATGCATAGGTGTATAATTATTGTCCATTCTCTTCACGCACCCCCAACACCCTTAACCCCCCAAAATTGTCAGTCCACTCCCTTTCTATGCCTCTGATTCTATTCTATTCACCAGTTTATTCTGTTCATCAGATTTTTTATTCACTTTATTCTTAGATTCACTCGTTGATATATATTTGTTGTTCATAATTTTTACTTTCCTTTTTCTTCTTCTTCTTCTCAAAGGATACCTTTCAGTATTTCATATAATACTGGTTGGGTGGTGATGAACTCTTTTAGCTTTTTCTTGTCTGTGAAGCTCTTTATCCAACCCTCAATTCTGAATGATAGCTTTGCTGGGTAAAGTAATTTTGGCTGTAGGTTCTTGCTATTCATCACTTTGAATATTTCTTGCCACTCCCTTCTGGCCTGCAAAGTTTCTGTTGAGAAATCAGCTG
>PVJC01050895.1:0-11639 GCA_004026665.1 Murina feae | reverse complement strand
GCCATCCACATGAGCTGAACACATGGAGAGGTGCCGTCCACAAGTGAACACACGTGGAGAGGCGCCATCCACATGAGCGCTGCTGCACCACAGAAAGCCATCACACACGAGGTCACGGAAGCAGGCAGGCACAGCCCCCCAGAGGGGCCGGGGAGCCAGCAGCAGCATGTCCCTGTATGATGTGCAGTGACCACCCTACAAAACTGGGTCGTTTTATGTTTCTGCATCTCCGTCCGTCTCCCAGAAGCGGGGGGCAGACTCAGGTCCTCAGTGCTGGGTGTGATGGGTCACCCCAGAGCCACAGGCGCTTACACGGTTCCTTCAGAGGTTAGAGCAGCAGTTCTCAACCTGTGGGTCGCGACCCCTTTGAGGGTCGAACGACCCTTTCACAGGGGTCGCCTAAATACATCCTGCATGTCGGATATTTACATGACGATTCCTAACAGCAGCAAAAGTACAGCTATGGAGTAGCAACGAAAATAATTTTATGGTTGGGGGTCACCACAATATGAGGAACTATATGGAAGGGTCTCGGCATTAGGAAGGTTGAGAACCACTGGGTCAGAGAAAGCGGGCAGCTCTGGAGCTGTCACCATAACCGAGATGTCTAGTGGCACTGGCGATGGTGCCGAGCCACCAGGACAAGGGCTAGTACCTCCTTGCGTGTCTGTGCTGGACGCTGACTCAATGGCTGGATATGAATCAGGCTGCTGCACTTAATCGACTGAGAAAAAGAACAAAGTCTGAGATCTCAACACGTTTTATTATATTGGCCGGAATGCTCTAAATTCATGAAAGCTTTTGAGAAAATCTTCAGTTCCCAACCCCTTAAAAAAGTGTGTTGAACCAGCAAAAAAGGAAAAAGGGAAGTAATGATCTGGACAGATACAAACAGCTCCGCCCCAGGCCCCGCGATGAGACCTGAGGGCGGAGGTGGAAGCTCACACATAAGGTCTCACAGCGAACAGAGCCGAGGGCGTGGGTCGGTGCCTCGCTCATCCCCGCAGGCCATTTCCACTCCTAGGTGTGGCTACTCATTCCACATGCATCGTGGGACGGGGAGACGTCATGTTTACCCCCCACATGGGTCAGGCTACAGGTTTTCTAAGTACTGTGTGTGGCACTAGAAACTTCATGCTGTATCAAGTCAGTATCAGGTTAAGCTACTAGACTATAATATAATAGACAGACGTTTACCGAAAACCAATATAAAATCCGGCCCAGAAAGACCAGAACAGAAAGATGCCATTTTCTCGATTTAAGATGGTCAGAAGTATGTTTTTAAAAAGCCCCGCACACGGCGTGCGCAGGAAGCTTTCTGCGCGCCAACGGCACGTGCCCTCTGGCTGACTCCTGGGAAGCTGGGACACAGCTCCGCAGCGCACAGGAAATGAGCTCTGACAGGCAGTTTCTTGGGTTTAGGAAGGACCGGATTCCAGGAAGAACTTCAGAAGGGCGGACAGCAATTCCAGGGTCAGAGCCAGGGGACCGGAAGCCTTGGGGGCGCCTCTCAGCTCCTTCTGGACTTTGAATGCTGAATAAGCCACTGAAGTGTGATATCTAAAGGTGGATGGAAAAAGACGTTAAGACACTGAAGTGAAGAAACTAAACACCGGAGAGAAGATCTAAAACGCAGCTAGTGCACAGCACACACTGGCCGCCTGGCACAAGAAACAGTGTGGCCCTCTGAGCGGATTGTAAGTGACAGGAAGCAGCTGAGGCAGAGGGGCGCAGGGGGGCGGGTGGGGGCCCCTCACTGCTAACATTAGTGCTCCCCTCCCCCTCTGGCACTGGGGCTGGGTTCTCCCCTCCTCCTCTGTGGGCGGAAGGGAGAAGATTCTGCTGGGCTCGGTAGAGTATTGTGTAACACTCATGACCTTTACCACTAAATGCATTACCCTCACCCCCTCAAGCTGTGACAACCAATAGTATCGCCAAGCACTGCCGCATGTGCCCCGGGGAGCAAAACCGGCCTCAGCTGAGAACCACAGGGCTAAGGGGAGCCAGGCGGCCCTGAATGCTACTCTAAGGCACCAAGAAATGTGGGAATCATTCTCAAGGCTATAGCATAAGCAGGGAGACTCATAAGCAGGGAAACGGCTGCAGTGTATTCAGTAAAACCAACAGCAGCAGCAGGAGGACACCGCGGAGGGCTACTAGCACAGAGCTGTCCATGAGGACAGGAGAGTGACAGAGGCCCGCGGAGAGGAGGCAAATAAGCATGAGAACCACTGATGGGCTGCCTCCCACACCCCCTCCTGGGCTTTGGGCACCCAGCCTCCTGAACTGGAAAGAATAAACTTGTTCCCAGCCACCCAGTGTGTGGTACTTGGCTATGGTGGGCCTGGGGAATCGGACAGACTTGAAGTAGGGAAAGGGTATTTGGGATAACGGGTAACAGTGCAGTGATACACCGGTCCCATCAATGGAAACCATGTTTAGGACCCATTCTTAAAGTCTTGTTTCCAGAATGCCACTGTGCTAGAGACCACAGCGGGGCACCAGTTCTGTGGAAGTTCCCACTAAGTGGACCCCCACTTGCTGAACCCGTGTGCCGGCTGCAGCTGCTTCTTTCACAGCGCAGCACAGACTCAGAGGACACCGCCGCCACGGGGATGGCGCCCCTTTCTTCCTGAGCCGCAGCTCTCTGAAAAGGAGGCCACTTACACAGAAGGGGACAGTAAACAGAAATACCATTAGATGCCCCTTCCGGGGTAACCCTTTCTCCCAGAAACACCCACCCCTTCTTACCTATATTATCCTTTTCTTTGCAAGAAATTGAATAGCAGCAAATTTCTCTATCCTGAATAGCAGACAGGTTCCTGTAAGAAGCAGAATTGGGAGTAAGTCTGTACTTAAACAGCTGCCACACGCATCGCCCCGCTCCGTTCTACTCGTCTTGTCTGTCACTGAGCTGAAGAAGCACTACTGCAACGCCAGGGACTCACTGAGTGGTGAGCGGACGGACGGAGCAACTTACAACAATCACCACCCGCCCCATTCCCGGCTGACATACATTTTCTCAATGAGCTGTTTCTCGTCCAAGGCATTAGGAAGGTCTCTCTTGTTTCCAAGGACTAGCACCTTTAAAAGAAAGGAGATTCCGAGTGAACGGGACAGGAAGGGCCACAGAACCACATGGTGCCCATCGTGTGGGTGTGAAATGAGAATGCGACCACCGCCTTCTGTGTAACCGGGCCCAGCGCACTCATTTCATCACTCAAATCGCATCTGTTTCCTCCCGCCAGGCGGAGGCCTCTGTCCAGCACGTGGCTGCTGCTTCCTAACGCAGCTCCCAACGTGTGTTCTTAGCCACCAAGGGCGAAGAAACCACTTCTAACCATTTTTATCTGTGAGCTGCGAGTTATGTGAATGTGTAAGTGAGCTGTTAAAATTCAGGATCCAGCCCATAGACTAGCTCGTGTGGACACGCTGAGTCAATGGGTAAGTCTGGGGGGTGGGGGTGCGGGACCAGTAAACGTCCCTGTCTGCCACGTGTGCTCTGAAACGAGGGAAAGCAGAGACAGGCTTCCCACCCCCCCTCCCAGACCCGCCCTCCCGGCCTCACAGCAGCAAGGGCAGGGGCACACGCGAAGCTAACGAAGGGCGCTCCGTGTCTACCGTGTCACGCCCGCTCCCTTCACTTACTATCCAGCCTGTACGCGCTGACGAGCCCCTCGTAGGTCCTAGATGCTTACTCACGAAAGGGCAAAGGCCGAGGCAGAAAGCAGGGGCCCGGGAGCTCTCAAGGGGGTGTGACACCACAGGGGTTGGGGGCCCAGCCCAACCTCAGCGCGCTTGGTCACCCCCCTCCCCGCCGTTGAACACTGCATCACGGTCATCGATGATTAGCTGTCGGTTCTGGGGCTGCCTGGGTCTCCGCCTCCTTCCTACATTTAGGAGCTCCCCCACCTGTTGACCTCCCCCCACAATAAAGCTGCTGCTTCTGTAGATTTCCTTCCCAGCACTCCTCTCTGCTAGAGCAGGGACCCACGGCCAAGGGCAGCCCAGACCCGACTGCAGAGCCAGAGGCAGAAAGCGGGGAGGGCAGGGGGAGGTGACTAGGAGCCCCCTCTCGACTCAGGCGTGCACACCTGGCTCCTGCTGTGGAAGGAAAAGAGCAGCTTCAAAGGCCACAGACACGATTCAGAACCTGGCCGTGCGACGTGCCAGGGGCCGCGGTTAAGGAGGGTCACCCCATACGCAGTGGCGGTGAGGGCAACTCCGGTGCTACACCTCGAGTCTGACACCCACGGACCCGCGTAGGCGGCAGCTGGTCCTCTGCCAACACTCCCTCGTTCACCCGAGGGCAGCACCTCCACCAACGGCCTCGGCCAGGAAGCGGGGGCTCCTGGCCACCTCCCTCTCCGCACAGCCACGTGCCAGGACAACCTCCAGCGCTCCCCGCCGCTGCTCCCATGGTCCCTCCTGCCACTTCAATCTGTTCTTAAACTGAAGTCAGAAGGATTTCAACAATCTCATCCTTTCAGGGCTGAGGTGGCTCCGGCTGCACAGGGTTCCAATAAACGACCAGGAGGGAGAAGAAACGGCAGGCGCTCCGACCTTAAGACCCATGGCACGGTGCTGCCGTGACCCGAGGGGAACGTTAGCGGAGGCATCGAAGGGCTGACAGCAAGCCGTCATACTCACTGGAATCCCCTGCAGCTGTGGTTTATCTAGAAGATTGTGCAGTTCGTTGCGGGAGGCTTCTATCTTTTCGCGATCTGCAGCGTCTATCATGTAACTTAAAACACACAGTGAACTCAATATGCCATATTCTTTATGGCCACAACGAACATTATAGATTTTTACTGTTAACACTGACACTACTGAAATCGTTCATCAAAATAAAGCCCTAGAGGGAGGGGTGGGGAGAGATGGGAAAGGGCACAGGGGCATAAGTGGTGATGGGAAAAACAATAACCCCAGCACCCCAAAATACTTTTAAACTGGCCGTCTTAGGAGTTAATACGTGATGGTAACAGAATTATACTCCTTAGCGCAGAGATGCGCACACAGAAACGTGAGCCTCGCACTCTATGATTAGGCATTTTAACGTCTCAGGTTAATGACTTACTAAGAAGCTTCTAAGAACGACTATTACTACTGAAAACAGAAACGGAGGCTTTGGAAGTAGTGTTACAAACCTCACTTTTCCTTGAACCTAAATCGACTTGTCCGCCCTCCCCCCGCCCTCACCCCGCTCCGGCTTTGGAAGCGCTTGCTTACACGATGGCATTGACCCCGCGGCAGTAGCGCTCCCACATGCTCCGGAACCGCGGCTGCCCGCCTATGTCCCAGATCTGCAACGAGACAGACGTTTCCGGTCACGGGCGCGGGAGATGGACCAGGCAGACACCTCACCCTCACAACGAGCTACACCCCTCCGCAACCCAGCTCGAGCAAGCTCTTACCCTGACCTTCCTGGGGCTCCTTCTAAACTTGAAGCTCACATTCAAAATGTCACACGAAACCTCACAAGTCCTGCTGAGCAAGATTTAGTTTCCTGTGCAATGCGTGTTTTGCCTGTTTACCAATAAAGTTCCAATATTGAAAACACAGTAGCCCTCCCATAGCTGCAGGGAATATGTTCCAAGACCCCCAGTGGATGCCTGAACCACGGGCAGTATTGAACGCTTTCCTCGTTTCTCCTGTGATGAGTAACTTATAATTTAGGCACAGTCAGATGAACAACAATAACTGATAATAAGACAGAACAACTGTGACAATTATAAGTGACTGAAGGGCAGGTAGCAGTGTGGATACGCCAGACAAAGGTACGATTCGAGCCCAGCGTGGAAGCTTATGAAGTGTTTATTTCTGGAACTTCCCACTAATATTGTCAGACAGTGGCTGAGTGGGTAGCTGAAGCAGCAGATAAGGGGACTAGTGTGTATACCTTTGACATAACACTTTTAGAATCTCCAGAGTCACGCATCTTCCAGATTTGAGTGCCAAGACAGAAACGGTTCATGCAGAATCTGTGAGCGTTTAACGGTCTGACTGGGGATACACACGAGTGCCTAACTGTTTTTAACAATTCTGTAAACACCCTTACCCAGGGGCTTTCTTACACACGTTGATTTGACCATAGGAAAGCCCTACCCTGATAATGCCATTAGGAGGCCTACTGTTCCACACGGTGGGCCCCAGGGGTCCTCGCTACGGTACTTATCCTCAAAGGGCTTCCAGCTTAGCGGTGGGGCGTCTGCACGGCAGCAAGGAGCTGCATCAGATGAGCTTCCTGAGCAGCTGAGTGACCAGCTTCCGTGAGCCCAAGAGCTGGGGAAACGGCCTCAAGGGCCAGGCCCCAGAAGCCAACTCCCATGAGCCACTGAACCAACCAAACCAAACCCCCAAACGAAAACATGGCCCCTAATAACGAGCCCACAGTTCAGGATTCACGCTTATTCTAAAAACAAAATTATGTTAAATTAGTAAACTTCCCTCTTTTTATAGTTTTTAATTTTAAGGCTTGGAAGTAAAGAAAGGGAAAACTGGCTGCTGTATTTGCTGCCCCAAATATACCAACATTATAACAGAGGATCATTTTCTACAAACAACTGCTCAGGAAAGAACTGACACCATGTTCCACATCGTCCTAGGACCACCCACAGGCCAACAGCGGCTCTGCGGGGCCTCACCCTGCAGCTCTGAGAACCAGAGAAAGGACATTCTTACGACCTGGGCACAGGCTGCTCGTCAGTTCAGAACTGTAAACACTCACGTAACAAGTCAGCAACAGGAAACACGGGCGCAGCTGCTGCTGACCTGAATGGAGAGCAGGGGGACATACCTTTATGGTGACGTTGCCTTTGGTCACCTTCCTCATGTTGAAGCCCACGGTGGGGATCATGTCCTCGCTGAACTGCCCTGACTGAGGAAGAGAAGAGCCGCGTTAGAACAGCCACTCCCGCCCAGCCAGCACCGCTCGCTCGGTGCCATCCCAGGGAGGAGCTCACTTCAGTATGGGAACCACTGGCCTCGCGGCCCTAATTCTTTATTTATTTATAAATGTATTTTTACTGGCTTCAGAGAGGAAGAGAGAGGGAGAGAGAGTAAAAACATCAATGATGAGAGAGAATCATGGATCGGCTGCCTCCCCTACTGGGGATCGAGCCTGCACCCTGGGCATGTGCCCTGACCAGAAATGAACCTGGGACTCTTGAGTCCACAGGCTGATGCTCTATTCACTGAGCCAGATCAGCTAGGGCCCTAATTCTTTCTTTATAAGTGTACTAGTGGCCCGGTACACGAAATTCATGCACATTAAAAGGAAATTAGAGGGAATATTTTAATATTGCTATCTGCCCTTTCTCTATAATAGAAGTATCAGAGATGAAAGAAAATTAGTAAAATGTATATAAAAATCTCCCTCCTGTCAGAATCTGGGGTGCACCATGGGACCCAGAGTCAAGTCCCCACCCACCTGGATGTACCTCGAAATTGTGTGAGACCCAGACCCAGCCGGCCCCACCCCTGTCAAGCCCTACAGGGTTTGTGGGGGCACAGCCTCAGGTTCCCTGTCAAGGACCATTTGCATATTAGCTCTTTATGATATAGGATTTTCATTTATTTCAGAGAAGGGAGGAGAGAGAGTAGAAACATCAATAAGAGAGAATCATGGATCGGCTGCCTCCTGGACGCCCTCACTGGGATCAAGCCCACAATCTGGGCAAGTGTCCTGACTGGGAATTTAACCGTGACCTCCTGGTTCACAGGTCGATGTGCAACCGATGAACCACACCAGCCAGGCTACCAGTACTCGTTTTCCTAGTTGGTAGCATGATGATGCCTGATCGTCTCTAATATGTGGAATCCTGGTAATAATATTTCTCTTATATACTGGGGATTGAGGGTGGGTCAAAGTAGGTTTAGAGTTGTTTGTAGAGAAAATGCAATTCTAGATAATCTATATAATAAAGAAGGAACATGCAAATTGACCGCCACACCCTCACAAGATGGCTGCCCACGACGAGGCTGGCAGGGGGGTTAGTGAGAGACAACCAAACGACCGGACAAGCAGGCTGCGTGGAGGTTCATCACACTGCACCATTCAGGCAGCAGCCCTGGCTGGCGTGGCTCAGCTGGCTGAGTGTTGTCCCAGGACCTAGGGTCACCGGTTTGATTCAGGGCAGGGCACATGTCTGATTTCGGGCTCAGTCCCCATGGGAGACATGCAGGAGGCAGGTGATCGATGTTTCTCACATCAATATTTCTCTCTCCCCCTCTAAATGCAATAAAAGATACTAAGAGAAAACATTAACAGCCGTAAATATGAGTAACAGTGAAGACAGAAAAGCCACAGAAGAAAATCACAGAACCAACAGCTGATGATCTAAACCACCGTGCGTGGCCCCCAAGGAGGAGCACACCAGCTAACTGTACTCTGCACAGAAAGCAGGTGCCAGGATGCCACGGCCACCAGCACCTCCAATCAAGAAACACCGGGGAGCCGGGAAGCCGGATCGCTCTGTACCTCATGCCCTAACCCCAGGAGATAGGACACCCTCGGGAAGTGAGCGGACGCACTCGATGCCTCGCCATCACCCCTTAACCACTGTGCTTCCCGGTCAGCTCCACTTCTCTGCGGGAAGTCAGACAGAGTGGCTTTCTGCGCTGGGAAGAGCCTACTGGGTGACGAACATCTCCCACAATCCCATCTGCCACATCCTATTTCCCAGGAAACAGAGTCACTGCTCCCAGACGCTGCACACCTGCTGGTGGCCACTTAGGTCAGCCCTGGAGGAAGCGAGCTGCTCCTCATTAGGATCCACCGAACTTGGGGTCATTTATTAGACTGCGCTGCCTGCCCGGAGCATTTTTCTGCCTCATGGATTTCCAACCTCATCCCCGCGCTAACCACATCATGTGGATTGCTCTGTGCTCCCCGGACACTGTGCTTAGTAACACTGTTTACTGTTTAAAGTATGAAAGTTACTAATTCCCTAACATCATTTAGGACTGGACTTTACGCCACCTCTTAGCTCTGTTCACACCGCAGTGACACCTCTGCTTCCACGCCCGCCAGCTCGCTGGCAGGAGGGCGTGGACAGAAAATGCCATCGCCTGACCACGTTTTCTGTCATGGCTGAGTCCCACCTCCGGCTTCTCTGAAGAAACACTCAGCACCCCATTAGCCCATCAGCGTGATCAGCACTGCTTCACACTGAAGCTCAGCTCTCCAATGATGAGCAGGCCTGAAATACTGAGTCACTGTACACTGCTCAGGTTCCAAACTGCAGAGCCCTCTGATGCTAACATCATTATTTATTCAGCAGTGGCCTATACCCCCACTTGTTAGCACCTGGCAGGGAGCTTGGCAGGCAATTAGGAGCCCAGGAAGAGGCAGGAGCAACAAGAATGTTTTCCAGTTAAATGAGACCACTGCAGCAAGACTACGTCACTGTTATTAGCTAGGATACGTCGCTGACTTAGACTATCCTATCCTATATAATAAAACCCTAATATGCAAATAGACCAAACAGCAGAATGACCAGTTGCTATGATGCACACTGACCACCAGGGGGCAGACGCTCAACGCAGGAGCTGTTCCCTGGTGGTGAGTGTGCTCCCACAGGGAGAGCACCGCTCAGCCAGAAGCCAGGCTCCCACCTCTGCGGAAGCGGTGAAGGAGGAGGGCAAGGAGCAGCAAGCCAAGCGGAAAGGAGCAGTGAGCAGGCAGACGGTAAGGAGTGAGGGGTCCTGGACTGCGAGAGGGACACCCCCAACCCCCAATGCACGATTTCATGCACCGGGCCTCTAGTTAATAACAACAGTGATGACAGCAGCGTAACACCATTCACTTTACAGACCTCATTTTATAGACAAGGAAGCCTGAGGTCAAGGTCACAAGGTCACACAGCTAAGTAATGGCCTAACTGGGATTTGAACCCAGGTCTGAACTTCAAAGCCCCAATGCCCCTTGGTACTGCAGTGGAATGCTCCAGGCGCTCAGGATGTTGGTGATAGGAAGCAAGGTCACTATCTGTGCAGAAGCTTGAAGTGAGCGCTAGCTTGGTCAACAGCAGCAACAAAATGCAACTTGATGAGAGATCGCAAATAAACGTGAGGCTGGAAGCCCACAGCGGCGGTCCCGATCTTTCCGGCCTCAGGGACCACCAGTGGTGCTTGGACGACCGGTTGGCGGCTGCTGGTCTACAGCACATGCAGTAAATGCCAAGTCAGGGCGACAGTCTCTTCCAGCCAAGCCCAGACGAGCACCGACAAGCACATTTACCTCCACGAGGACACACCAACCCGCAGCCTTTTCAGCAGGCTGCCCCGAACCCAGCACACCTGGAGTGGATTATGCCAAGGGCTGTCCGTGATTTTGTTCCTTTTCCCCTATGGCAGAAGCCCTTACCCAGAATCAGAGCCTGGTCCCGAATGCTGGGTCCCTGTCCTGGAACTCAGGAACCGCCCATTCCCTGGGAAGCTGAACCCCCACTCGCTGCTCATCCCCATCTAACTGGAGCACATGCTCCCAGCCCTAATCCCCAAATGCCACAGCATCACCACAGTAACTTGGATTGAAACTCAAGTTCTAGGACCTTTAAAATGCAAAACACCTGGGCAAAAACTCTTGTCTCAACCATCTTCTAAAATGCAAGTTTCTAGGAGGAAATCCTTACTGAAAGGGAAAAACAAAACAAACCTTAGCCACCTTAGCAAACAAATTAACCATTTCAACTGTTAAGTCACTGACTGCTAGACAAGCCTTAGATCACCTGCTTTTGGCTTTTTATGGCATAGTTTGTAAAATGAATCTGAGACTTGATGTAATGTCTTGTGCTTTGTTGAAGGTGTGACTCTTAAAACAGAATGTTTGAAATCTATAATAATAAAAGCATAATATACTAATTAGACCGGATGCCACTCTGGACATCCTTCCAGACGAAGTCGGGGCCACAGGGAAGGCAGTGCAGGCAGCCCGGGGAAGGAAGGCCTACTCTTGCATGGATTTCGTGCATCGGGCCTCTAGTATGTTCATAAAAATCAATCTAAGGAATGCTGATTGTTTGCCTTTTTTTAGTTGCTGAAAATTGAGATTTCTAAGAGTTAAGAATTCTAATTAAATTGGAAAGGAATTGTATGGTTTAGGTAATAGAATGTGTAAGATGTGGAAATACATTTTGAAGGAAAAAAGGTTCTAAAACCGGTTGTTTCTGAATGGGTAAAAGGTGTGTGAAAGTTGTAGGAAGATTGGTGAAAATTTTAAGTTGGTAAAGAGAAATCTTGAAAGGAAGTTATGTAAATGGGCAGGCTAGTAAGCCAGGACAAGCAGAATAGGGAAACTGAGTCAGTGCAACAGCAGTCCGCAGCCTAAATCCCATCTTCCCTAAACCAAGGACACTTCAGAGTAAATGATTTGCAGCTTCCTCCTCAGGAGCACAGGGCAAGGAGCTTAAACTATCAGGTGCCTAGCAACGGACCATCAGCCCCAGGTGGGACTTGCCCCAGGGTGACCTCTGCCCCCAGCACATGCTGGTCATGCGTTTAGACCCCTGACCTTTCCTCCCTAGAGATAACGTCTAGGCCTCAGTTGTATTCCAGCTCCAGGCCCAGAAAAGCAGCAAAACCAGCCACTGCGATGTCAGCACCAGTGGCACTGAATACATTCCTCCCTGCCCCAGCGC